>BMAV01019035.1:0-44159 GCA_019973955.1 Trichonephila inaurata madagascariensis
AAATTCCTTCCAGTAAAATGATTCTTTATTTAGAGAAATGTTAGTACATTTTTAACGTTCATCCTCAGATTACTCAGAATACAAATTATGTTTGCTTTAATATTCTTGTTCGTATTTTTTATCTGTGTATCGAAAATACAACCAATTTTTAATAACACTCTGGTTTTCTTCATCAAGAGTGCACATGGTAAATACATTTTAGTTCATACGTGAGACTTATTCGTATAACAGCATGGATATTTAGATCCTTGCACAACCGCAAATCACAACCATGCATATCTTCAGATTTGACATCGGATGATTTTGAAAAGGCTAAAAACTACTGGATTCATGCAGTCCAACAGCAATGCTTCGCAGCTGAAATTGGCTGCCTGAAAAATGACAAGCTGTTGCCTGCAAAATCTAAGATTTCTCGTTTTAACTCATTTCTACAGGATGACATATTAAGACTAGGAAGAAGACTTCAATTTGAGAATCTAGCAACAGAAACTTAACATCCAATTTTGCTTGACCGATCTCATCCTTTCGTCAAATTGCTTATTCGTTACACCCACATACGACCTCATCACTTGGATGTGAGAATAGTTCTCTCTGAACTGCGTTCAAATTTTTGGATCTTACGAGGCCGACAAGCCATAAAAAACACACTCCGCAATTGCTTACCTTACAAGATTGCTCTAGAGAAGTGTGACAACTAAATTAAAGCATCCTTACCTGCTGAATGACTTACCCCGTGTAAACCATTCGATACAACTGAAATAGACTTTGCGGGTCCAGTATATGTCTGAGGCACCAATTTTCCGAAGAAATCCTACATAGCGCTTTTCACATGCTCAACTATTTGGGCGCTTCATATTGAGCTTGTGACGGGTTTCATCGCGCTTTCATTAATTTTTCCTCTTGGTTCTTTGGGGCCGAAAAAGGCAAATTCTTTCCAACCAAATCCAGAAGCGAAGCGGGATTATTCAAATTAGGAACCTTTTAAATACCAGAAGTCTAGCGTAAGTGAAGTGGCCTTTTGGGAAGTGATTATGCTAGTTTGAGTTTAAATGCGTAAGCGGAAGCAAGCCGATATTACAGTGTCAGCTATCTGTGAAAGAGCGTTCAAGCAAGGTGGATACCATTCCACGCGAGATAAGTAAATTACATTGAAGATTCGAGTGTGTTGTAGCTACCTAGGATATAGAGGTATGATCATTCAAGTTAATATTAGGAACTGCGTATTTACGGAGATTAGGAATAGGTGATAAATTTAAATACAGCGATTAGGTCGCGCTTATTTGGTAATACGTATTGTGTGTTTGTCACCTCAAATCCGCTAAAATATAAATATTATCATTGTTAGTGTTTAAGTTAAGATCTTAATAAAGAGATATTAAGATTAGGAAAAACCCCTTTCTTTATTACCCCACACCCTAGGTCACGAAGATAACTTAGAAGTAAGGCATCACCCACGAGCGAATGCTTTACAAGCTAGTATCGAATTTAACCACCGATAGATTTCTAATGGCGTTTCGTAGATTCGTGGGACGACGTGGACTTCCACTCACCATCTACACGGACAATGTCACAACCTTCTAAGCCGCAAACAAAGAGTTAATTACTTTATGGAATACACTGTCATCAAAAAATGCTCAACAGTTTTATTCTGAAAATGGTATTCGGTAGAAATTCATTTTACCACGAATGGCTGGTGGGGAGGATCATGGGAAAGGTTGGTTGGAATAATTAAACAATGTTTACGAAAAACTCTGGGGTGAGCATTGTTGGACGAAGAGAACCTTTCCACCGTATTAGTAGGAGTTGAAGCCGCTATCAACAGTAGATCTTTAGCGTATGAAGGGGAATTGGTGATACTGAAGAAGCCTTCACACCGGGTCACTTCTTAACTGGTCAAAAATTGACTAAAATTCCTTCGGTCCCAGAACCCGCAGAGAGAAGACTTACACGTATCTTTGAACTACACAAGATTTATTAAATCAATTTTGGAAGAAATGGTCGAAGGAGTACTTATTACAATTGCTCACCTCTCACCAAGTTCGTGGTAGCCAAAACTCTTACAAAATCCGATTTGGAGACGTTGTTCTATTGCAAGAAAACGTCACCCCCGACACACCTGGAAAAGAGCACGAGTGGAGGAGTTAATCCTTGGTCGAGACGAGCAAGTTCGTACTTGTGTGCTAATGGACGCACCATCACCCGACCAGTACAGTTGGTCATCCCCACGGAAGTTGACCAGGGCAGGGAGGAAGTTGCACGTTTGAAAATCCCAAAACAATGACGTCATCTTGTGGTTTTATTTATTTCTGATAATAAATATTAACTCTTATTCTGATAAAAATTATTAAATATTTTGTGAATGGCAACAGTTTTGTTTGCAAAAGAATGAATTAACGAATGGAAAGAGTGAATGGCGCAGTTGTTTCAATTTATTTACTTAATTTCTCTGTTTAATGTTTAATTACTTAAAAAATAGTGATCTGACTTCGACTTTTAAGTGTATATATTTTAAAATACTGAAAAAGTAAAACGTGATAAAAAAAGTAAGAAAATTGTAATTATGTCTAAAAATCAGTATTTTTTTAACGTGAAATTCAATCATTTCCTACACATGTCCTATTTATAAATAAATTATTGTCCACATCTTAATAACTTTCTGTAACTTTCACTTCATTCACAGTTTGAAAAAATAATTTTATTCATTATGTATCCAATAATTTTTTAAAAAATGTGTTTTTATATTCCGAGAAAGAGAGAGAAATGTTCATCAAATATATTGTCCATATATACTTCTTTTATTTAACTTTAAAGCACATTCGAACTAAAAAAAATAATAAAGAAAGATATGGATATCTGATGACGAAGTTCTTAAAGCTTCTAAATATCAAGTTATTAAATATATACAGAATATTTCAGAACATGTTTAATACGCCTACTTTGATAAATTAATGCATTTTAAAGTCCCTCCCGAAATCATTTCTACTAAATAATTTGTTGAAATATATATATGATCGCTTTAAACGGATATTAATTAATTTCTAAAAACACTCATATAATGCATAAATATTCAAATGAGAATCTTATTTACAAAATTGCCTGAAAATCAATCTTAATATTTCAACTAAAGCATTCAGTCCCGGGCCTCAAGAAATCTGAATTTTATCGGCTGTAATTGGATGAAATGAAACATCAGAATGCCCTAAAGACTAAAAATTATCATCGTACGATTAATTGCAAAATTGAATCTTTGATGAAAAAATATTCCTCGTGGAAAATACTTACATATGTGAATAATTTATAAGATTTCTCAAAGAGGGCTGCTTTTTTAATTCATTGAATATGAATTTTTTAACTCTATTCAAAATTGAACTTAATTGTTTTCTTGACTTTTTCGAATTAAGAAAGATTTAGATATTGAAATATTTTTTTTACTGATAATTATTTTTTAAATGCTTTCTGCTTCAAAGTTCAGTAAATTAATGATTTATTTATTGATTGTAATTTGCTGTGCTGTCAGATCAGAATTTTCCCACAGCAATTTAATAAGACAATAGAGATCAATATATACATTTCTCAACTTTAAATCCCCACTTTTATGTAAACAGTCAAATCTATTCTATGATGATGAGTTTGGTATTCAAGCTAATATCACGTTTTCTGTAAAGAAATCTAACCACTTAATAATTACTTGTTTTTATAATTAAAACACACACACATCATATATATTTATACTATACTGTTCGAATTAATTGGGACAAATTTTAAAAAACGACTTTTTCCTAGATCATTGCTTTTAAGGTATCCGACTACGTTCGGAACCTTGATTTTGCAAAGGCGTATAAATGAATAATATTTATGATATTTAGTGTCACTTAGATTAGAAAATGTATATAAAATGGATTTAAGAATAGTATTATACAATAAAAAATTATTTAAGTACAATATTTTGACAAAAAAATGAACATAGAATGACCCATTTTTAAAATGTTCTCCTTTTGTGAAAAATGATTCTATTATAATAATACTTTTGTATATGTCTCAGACCTCTGTACAGAGGCTCAACTAGAATTTTTGAAATATATAACTTAGAAGTGGGTTTATCCATGTTTTATGACAACAGAGGGGAGAAATTTAAAGAAAAAAACGTCGATAATTATCTCAATGGGTTGTAATTCTGAAAATAATGTGAGCTTTTCATAGTTGAGCCTCCCTCTGTACAGAGGTCTGAGCTATATACAGGCAAAATATTAATATAATAGAAGCATTTTTCAGAAAAGGAGAATATTTTGAAAAAAGGTTTTTCTAAGTTAATTTTTTGCCGAAATATTGTATTTAAATAATTTTTTTTGTCACAATGTGTCCTCTTAAAACAATTTTATACATGTATTCTAATCTAAGTGACACTAAATATTATGAAAATTATCCATTTATGCGCTTTTCCAAAATCACGGTTCCGAACGTAATCGGATACCTTAATCATTATATACCTTAAGTAGACAGAAAAATCTCTCTATTAGTTCATAGTATGTCTTCCTGTAGCAGAAATGGCCTCTTCAACTCGTCTTGGTATTGACTCTACTAGTGTAGCGCACATGTTCTTAACTTCATCATCATGGTACCACACTTGTATAACACTTTTTATAATTTGTTCAGCTTGTCGTGCAATTTATCTTAGCTAAACGATTCTTGAGAGTATATCATAAATTCTCAATAGGATTTAGGTCTGGTGAATTACTAGGCCAATTATATGTTAAGTACTTTTATTTTCCAGTATAAAATTCTAGACCAATATCGAATTGTGACAAGAAGCCAAATCATGTTGAAATGTTTCCATGAATGGAGCAATTCTACTACGTAATATTTCTATGTATTTAACATAATTCATCAAGCATTTAAGTAGAACTAAGCTTCCAATGTCATTTGTTGTGAAAAAGCCCAAAACATCTTTTTAGAATCGTGTTTTATCTGTTGGATATGATCTGGCTGCAGAGTTCCAACTTCACTTATTTTGTATCCCTGCACAAATAAATGCGTTTCATCACTGACAGTCACCTTCTTCTAGTCGTTAATAGTCCAAGATCGGTACTTTTAGCCTATGCTAAGCGTATTTTCATTTTCTGGTTAGGTTTACTCGATTTTTTGATGCCATACGGCTAACTTTCAGAACCATTTTCTGTAATAGTTGAGGTACTCACTTCAATGCCGTAATCCAATAAATTCCTTAGAAGGTTTGTGCTTGTCTTACTTTGATTAATTTTGCTATTTCTTATTAGAATTTTATCAGTTCTTAGAGATATTTTCGGTTTGAGCCCACATTTCCCTTTTCTTTTAAAGAGCGAAATCTTGCGAATAAGAATCTTAAAATGTTCTTAAAATTCTGGAACACTTGTTTTGCCCACACCAACTACGGTAACTATATCTCTCACAATCATAGAAGTGTGTTCATTAATAGCGATTATTTTAGAACGCTTCCTCGGAGTAATACCCATCTCTGAATAAGCAAAAATAAGACGTGTTATTTGGAACGAAAAATTATAACCACCAGCTACCACACTGAAAAGCTCACAACTCGGACTAGTAATGTACTAAAACCAATCAAAATAGAAAATTATAGTGAAGTTTAATCCGTCGCATTACTAATGGGTAGATATAACCAGTTTGAGGTGGTTCAGGACATAACTGGTAATCACAAACCAACTCAGACAACAAAAAATATTTGTCCCAATTATATATATATAGTTGGAGGGTATTCCCTTGAATTTCCTCCAAAGGGAATTTAATTTATAATAACCTTGAGCCCTCCAGGACTTTGCGGGATAATTAGTTTTATTTTACCCGCCAAACGTGTCACTAGAAACTAGTTAATTTTCAATCATTTGAGCAAACCGGGGAGTTATTAACTTTTAGGACTTCTCCCGACTTCTTGACTAACCAGCATAATTTTAGCATTTCTTTATTTGTTATTTTATGTTCAAATATTTAGGAAAATAAAACGGTACTAACAAAGATAATCGCCCGAAAAAATTTAATGTGTGTATTTTATCCTTTATTTAAATCTGATGCGAATTATAATGATATTAATCCACGATCATTTACACAGTGAGACTCAAGACCATTAAATCACACAAAGACTGAAAAATTTTAAACATTTAATTTATTAGCATTAAAATTAAACAGTTCAATTCTAACAATCAATCATGCGACATCTTAAGAAACATTCATAATAATAATCCTTAAATCCCTTGAATAAGCAGATCATATGCATTTTTATATTAAGGGAAGAACTGATATATATATATATACCATAAGAGAAGTAGCTCATGTCAATTATACAAAGCTTTTATGTAAATTAGGTGAGGCACGTTCGATGGCGGAACGATAAAATAGCATCACGATCTGCTCACACTTCGCCTAGCAGAAATTCCAGGTGAAATGGAAAATTGAGGTAAAAGCAGCTTGAAGGTTTATTTCCAACAAATGTCCCCTCTGTCACACCTGTAATGTCTAAAAAGAGCAAATTCATATACATCATGCACATGTATAATTAAACAAAATGCGAGATCATTGACCAATGACAATACAATGATAAACATAATGATATAATTTCATAATGCAAACTTTACATGAAATTTAAATGCTGTTTAAATGTTTATACAACACAAAGTACCTGAATTCTTATATAGTACAATTCTATAACATTATTCAATGCATGAAATTTCACACACAGAATGTATATAATTAGAATTAAAATATTTTTCTATATCAAATCTAAAATTATTTTAGACATTATATTTGGTTGCTTACATTACCGCATTTTTATTTCATTATTATATTATTGCATTGATGGTTACATTTTTATAAAACAGATTTAATTTGATGCATTTTTAAAAGATAGTGTTTTTCACATTTCAGAAATACACTTTCTTTAAATTTATTTAATTAATCTTTGGTTTGTGGTTTAGTAAAGACATCCGCTAAATTACATTTACTGCGAAAATTTTTCAAATTAAAAATGTTTTAAACTCTAACAAATCTGTAATAAAGTGTAATAAAGTAAAATCACATCTCAATATGTTTTGTGCTGGAGTTTTTAATAGAAGAATTTGAAAAAGCTATTGCTGCTTCATTATCCTTCATTAAAGTACTTTGAAACTGGGTTGCAGGAAAAATGTACTTTGCCATGATGACGTTGTGTAGTCATACTAATTCCTTGCTCGTCTCCGTAATGTTGAGATGCTCGGACTCCATTGACGAAAAAATGACACAGTTTTGTTTGGCAGTTTTCCATGATACCGGTGGTCGGCCAACGAAAACTATGAATTCACCGATTGACTGTCGGTCATCCCTATTGCAAGTATAGTCAGCATCACAGTAGGGACGGATATCAAGCGATTCCGTGCGGGTGATGTCGAGCTGATGAACCTTTGCAACATATACATAAACCAAAAGCTTTAATAATCATGTTCAATGTTGAAGACCTGGATCGTTCTGAAACTGGGAAAAAAGATTTACAGCATACGAAATATCAGGTTGCGTACAAGAAATTAAGTAAGACAAGCATCCAATAGTCTTCGATACGGTTGTGACATCTCTTGTATTTCTGTATCTGTTGATGGACTTAAAGATTTCGAGCACACTATTCCTTTGGAGATCGGCAATGATGATATTGGAGGATGAAGTTCAGAAAAAAGTTTATAAATTTCTTCTATGTATCGAGTTTGACTGATAAAAATTTTTTCCATTTTTTTTAAATCGCACACTAAGTAGAGTTTTACAGTTTTTCCTAAAACTTTAACATCAAATTTGCTTCCTAAGATTTCAATAGTCTTTCCATTGCCAGTAGTCCATTGCCTCCTTCCACGATTGGAGTCGGTAAAGTTCATAGCTTCCTGAAAAACTCGAGGAATCAGTGCCTGATTAGCTTCAAGTTGTCTCCTTTCCGGTCTTTACTTCTCATATCAGCCTGAAAAATTAAAGATTGCTGATATTTTTGACAAAATTATTTGTGATTTCTTCTCTTGATAGAAAATGAGCTTTCTGGCCAGGAAATGAGTATTATATATCTGTTGCGTTTCCGTCTTTACGTGCAATGGGTTTCCTGACACAATTTAATCCTTCAATAGTCAACATCGCCATCTTCTGAATTTTCGGAAATTTTTCTGTTTACGACTCTTCAGAATTTTGACCAGATAGATGCATTTGGATCTTGTTTAATTTCCTATTTTGAACTTGAAGATTCATCATTACAAAAATTACATAACTTCTAAAGGATATGTACTTTGATCTAATATTTTGGGTTTCCGATTTTTCCTAAAATTCTGTGATCGCGTACATTTAGCAGGTGGTTCACTAAAGGATGGGTCCAGATTGACTCCGCTGCTTTTCCCATCTTCACTTCTGCTGGTATTATAAGACATTACTATCCCCAAATGAAACGTCAATGATCTCTATAACCTTTTTCTCAGCAGGAAGATAGATTCTATACCCTTTTGTTTTCATTGAATAACCTACCATAATTCCCTTTTTAGCACACATTTGCAGCTTTGATCGTTGCTGCTTTGAAACGCCAACGTAGACAACTGTTCAAAATGGCTTTAAATGAGACACAAATGGCTTGTAACCTCCAAAATCTCAAAAGGGGACATTATTCAATTTCTTATGAATCACTCTATTTCAGCAATATGTAAAAGCTAACAAAGCTTCTCCCCCAAATTTGTCTGGAAGGTTACTGCTTTTTAACAATACTTTTGTACCATCTTCAGCTGTATAATTATATTTTTCAGCTACTCCGTTCATTTCAGGTGAATATAGAGATGTTAGTAAATTCAACTTTTATGCCTACTTTTTCTAGTTGTTTTTTGAAGTCCAATCCTTGGAATTTATCTTCATAATCGCATCCTACTGAAATGATTTTATTCCCAGTGAATCGTTCTGTACGTGCCTGGAACGTCTGAAATGCATCAACACCTTCATCCTTACGCGTTAAAAGAAAACAAACAACTTTTTGGAGCATATCATCAATAAAGGTTATAAAATATCTGTATCCCCCCTTCCTGGGTTGTTTTTTGAAAAGGACCACAGATATTAGTATGGATCAATTGAAATGCTTTGGTGAATCTTATTTTTCCAGTCGACTTGAATGACCTTCTTTTCGTCTTTGCTAGACGGCAAGGTTCACATTCTTTGATTTGCATTCAGTTTTGGTACCCCCTAACCACATGGAACGAGTCTGAGATATACTGAGCATTGATGTGTCCTATCTTATTATGTTTTCTTCGAAATATACATTCATTGTAGTGGTCTCCAGAACATTTTCCTTTTGGACCTTTCCTCTTAAGATGTTCTTTGGATAACATCTCTAGAGTGTGTTATATAACTTAATGGTGGATATCTTTTATTGCTCTCGTCAAAGACACTAATGGCTCCATATTTTCTAACGAAAGTTCATCTACCTTTGTCTAATATCAGGCCAGAGATCAAATTATGCCTGATTTGAGAAAAGTATATCACACCCCTTAATAAAAGGTTGTAAGATACAAAACTCAGGCGTACGGTTTCTATACCTTCAGTTGGGCATATTGCAGTGCTTGCGAAATATTCGTGCTTTTAACATACTTGAGGGTTTCAACATTTCCCTTTTGCCGCAAAAGTGTGATGCTGCTGCACTTTTAATTATCCAACAATTCAGTTTCTAGTCCTTTTCACTATGCAGGCTTCGGCTACAATCGTATTGGCATGTTGTGGACTTTTCCTTCCTCGAGTTTTTGCCTTTCGACCTACAATTCATTTCTAGATCTTTCCACATTTGAGGCATTTGTCGGAACTCACTTTTTTCTTTTGCTTCTGCACTTTTCAACTCTACTATTCATTGCAACGAGAGAGATCGCTGTCACGACTCATTGTAATAATCGTTATTCTTAAGTAATAAGTTCTTCTAATACTTGATCGAAGGTAAATTTTGAATCCTTCCATCTGTAGATCGATTTTCCGATTAGCTGAAAATCCATAGGTAAATATCTTATCAGTTGGAAAGCTTTATATTTTTCTAAAATTTTTTTGTCGCAATCAAGAAGATCGTTAATTATTTTCCAAAGTCTTGCAGCAAAAGTCTTAATATTTCTTCTGCTTGAATTCTACACGAGAAATAAAATTCTTTGACTCTACACAAGAAAAAGATTTTTCAAGGTCGGTAAGTTCACCATTCTTGTATCATGTCCTTTTTTTTGTCAATTTTCGAACAAACAGGTTAAAAACTAATTTAAATAAATAATTAGCTTAACTAATAAATTAATATTAATAACAAAACCTTATCAAATTTTATGATTACTTAGAATTATAATCAATCGTTAAAAATCAGGGCCGGCGTCCAGATCACAGGACCTCCTTTATCCACTGTAGTATCATAGTCTAATTCTTTATCAGGCTGAAAATGTTTGAACAGGATATCCCTTCTTTCTCAATCCGTTATTAGAAAATTTGGGCTTAAAACTTTTTAATATTCAAATAAAATGGTTGAGGAAATGTTTGACGCTTTTTTGAAAGCCGCTTCTTGTTGTTGTGGTATTTATGTGATCGAAATCCGAAGTAAAGTCTGAAATTCTATATAATGCTCAGCTGACACGATCCATAAATTGCCAAACAATATCCTCCTTTCAACTATTAATATTAAAGTCAATGCAAAATATTTAAACTTATATCGTTTCCAATCGTATTTGCACCTTTAGCAGAAATCCTTTATAATAGAAATATTTTATATTACTTTATTTCAAATTAATTGAAAATGGTTCTGGACAATGTTTAGGCCTCTAATTTATGATGCGCATTATAATGATACTAATTCGAGGTAATTTACACAGTGAGACTCAAAAACCATTAAATCAAAGTCTGAAAAACTTTAAACATTAAATTTATTAACATAAATACAAACAAATAAATTCCCGAACCAAAACATATTAATCCAACTATCAATCATGCTAACATCTTAAGAAACAATCATAATAATAATCCCTCATCTCTTGAATAAGCATTTGCATATTAAGGGAAGAACTGATGCCCATAAGAGAAAAGAACTTAATACTAAGCTTTATGTAAATTAGATGCGGCACGTTCGATGACGGAATGATTAAAAAGCATCACGATCTACTTATACTTTGCCTAGCGGAAATTCCAGGTGAAATAGAAAATTGAGGTAAAAATAGGTTGTGAGAAAGTTTATTTCCAACAAAAACATTTTACTTTTATTCAATTTAAATTTGAGAGAGGGAAAATAAAAACACATGTTATTCACAATAAGTCAAAACATAACTGTAGAACCATATGCTCAATAACTTTATACAGTTGTAATTTACAAAAATGCGAAGTAAGTTTTAACATATACATAATAAAAACACAGAAAGATATTTGAGAAATTAAAAATTCAATATAAAAAAAGAAACAAAAAGAAAAACACTTCATTTACATTTATTTTATCAAATTGGTATATTTTAAATTTATACTACTTTTCAAATAAAAAATGTAGAGCTCTTCACAATTTGAAATTTTTAATTTCCAGCATTCCAATTAAATGATACTATATAAAACAAGTAAATTCATTTTTTCAACAGATTTTTGTGAGTGTAATAATTTTTCTTGAAAAGCAACTATTAAGATTCCTGTTAATATTCAGTGTCAGAAATTATCAAAACCGATTCAGAATTTCAGTGATTCAATTGATTTCAGTAAAAGATAAAATGTACTATCACATCTGTTGACAATATTTCTGTGAAATTTGAAACAGAAAATACTTTAACATTGTTGGGGAAATTAATTTTTCTAAAATAATAAATACGCAAGGGTTACAATAAATGAGAAAACAGATGTTTTTGCATTTCATTAATGCAAGAAACGTTATTTTTTCTGAAAACCAGTTGCTTATAATTGATCTCTGTTTTAAAAATATCTAAATCATTGCAGTATAATTGTAACAATTATACCATTACCATACGAAATCACACAGTCTTTGATTCTCTTCACAGTCTTCTTCATTAAAATTAGATTTTAACTCTACCAGAGGTCAAGTTTCATTGAAAATGATTTAGAAAATGATGATGATTCGCAGAAACTGTAGAACGATTTAAACGGAAATTATTTTCATTCCTAGTGCACAAATTGAAAAATATTTTTAATGATGTGTTTTGAAATAAACGAGAGAATTCCAGGAAGGAAAGTTTTTCAAAACATCATACAGTGATTCTCCTCTTAAAAGCATTTTTTTTAACAATGTCTTGGGATAATTAAATTTCATTTGCATTGAAATTACTGTAACTAAACTCATAAAGCTTATGGCTGATAATTTTGTAACAATATTTTCTGCTAAACTAAAGTTTCGCAATGGAATTTATAAAGCCATCGTTATTCAGTTCCTAGTATTAGTTCACAATCTCCTATATATATATATATCTTGTTAAAATTTTCAATCGTTAATAAAATACATTTTAAAGAGCTCAATTGAGCTGAAATTTTCTGTACACGATTATTTTGGATGAAAATACGGTAATTTAATTATAGTTAATAAAACTTAATTGATTAAAACTAATTATTTAAAGAATTAAGATACACAGCCACGTTGGCATCAGTTTTGGTGACTTGTGTCAAAACTTAAAAGGTTTTTTTTCACATTTTAAAGCTCTAATTTGAGCTGAAATTTTCTATACACGATCATTTTGGGTGACAATACGCTAATAAAACTATAAATACCGTACTAATTGTCTTCGAAACTATTATTCGTAAAAGAATAACAGACAGCCCACGTTTAAGTTGATTTTAAACCTTGGATCAAAACTTTAAAAGGTTTTTTTCCCTCACATTTTAAAGCATTCAGTTGAATTGAAATTTTATATACACACCACGTTTATCCACATATCTTGATATTTTTTATCGATAATTAATAAAAAATCTTCGCCACTCTAATATATTGTAATTCTGTCATATGTATATAATGTTTATATTAATCGTAAGTACTTAATAAAAATAACTAAAGTAAAATTTTTCTTTGTTAACTTAAGTAGGAATTGACTTAAATTTTTTTTAATATTATTTGTTTTTGTAACAAATTTTTAATCAATAATATTTGTGGTTTTGTTAAATATATGCTGAATTTGCAATATAACATTTTATATTATTATAATCCTGATTAAAAAGGACATAAATCTTATCTTTTTAGAAATCAATATATTTAAAAGTTTTTATCCTGTTGAATCCCTTTTTTATATTTTGTAGCTTATTAAAATCTTGAGAAAGCATATATGAATGTAATTTAATTTCAGTAAAAATAAGCTACGTATTAAACAATTTTCCATAGAATCTATTTCAACAATCACCTTACATCAACATGCAATACTACACGAACCTCTTTTAAAACAAAAGCCGTTGTCATATGTTACTAATATATATATGCAATCCTTTATTTCCACCAAATAACAAATTTATAAATACATGTGAATAAAAACATACCTTATTAAAAAAAAATATTTCTCTGAGATATTTACTTAACAATGAGTATATTCGTATTTTTTGCAGCACGAAATTAAATACATTTTTATTTTTTATTATGTTGTAAATCTTACGTTTTTAGTCTGCTGTTGTACATTTTCTGGAGTTTCTTTCTAATTTTTAACAAATATACCTGGATGCAACAAATACACTCGAATAAACAAAACAATTCCAAAGTTAGCAAATATGTCTAGCAATGGAATACATTTTAATGTGTTGTACTTGGGGATACTGTTCTGAAAGAATTTGTGAGAATTTTGTGCAAATATATAAGTGTGTACGTATTTAATGAATTATTTAACATGTTTTTCCGCTGTTTTAATATTTCAATCTATTGGTATACAGTTTTGTGAACAAATGCTAATTTTTTTTGTTTAAAACTAATAGTGAAGTGTTTTATGGAACAAATGTCATGAAGAAAACGTTTGAATCCTTTAACGTAACATCGAATTATTTATTCCGTAAAGTTTTCACCGTTACCATTAATTTCGTTTTTAGTATTTAAGCTTTAATTCATTGTCTCATATAAAAGAATTATTTGGGATTAATAGTCACATCAATTCTTCCAAGTAATTATATTCTTCTCATTATTTAATTTCTGGGTTTGAAATTAATTTTTAGCATAATTTTAAAAATTTAAATCTTTTGTATTGTTTTTAAAGTTTAATTGCACATCAAAATTTTTTATAAAATAAAAAAGTCCAAAAATACGTTATCAGTTTTATAATCTTCCTGTTTGCTTGAAATTATTTTTACTTACCTGTATAAAAACTCAGCTTCATTAAGAACAATTCTTACAATTTTGGGTAGATATGCAATTTCATTTTTTACTGCATGCAGTTACATTCTAATACATAAATACTTTCATCAGAAAATTGTCTTTATTGAAGAGTTTTTATAAGCCATGGCTTCAAATTTTAATTCTGAATCCGGCTCAAAGACATCCAAAATTTTTGAAATTTATCATTAAAAGAACAAAGATAAGAAATATATTGTTTACATGAAAATCATAAGAAACTTTAATAACTGCACAGTAAAATTACTAAAGTTGACCAATCAAATAATACAAAAGTTACATTATTATATTAAATAGTTATTTTGTAATGAATTTTTTTATAATCAGAGTAAGACTTTGGGTTCAACCTATCTTTATCTAGTTTACTGTTGTATAGAGGCAAAAAATATTTTAACTTATCCTTTTAAGACCCAAATCCTCAGCACGATCATGCCGGGATCGTGACATTCGTATACGCCGTTTTCGTTTCTGGGAATAAAGCCGCATGCAAGTACAGTAACCTGAATCTAACGGACATTTGAGAGGGTTTAGAGAATGTATAAAGTATCACTTTTTATCCACAGACGATGGTTGTAGTCCAGCGTTTACCTCTTCAGCTGGCAACCCAGCTTTGTTTTCAAAATAAAAGTGAAACACGCCTTTTATCTATCGTAAAAGGTAACTATCGATATATTTCTAATTGCTTCGATACACATTTTGTATTAATGTTTAAATAATTGCAAAATAGAAAAATTATTAACTATACTCTACTAATGTTTCTTTTGTAGGGACTCGGGATTGCCGTCTTGTGATCGTGCGGGTTGGACGTTACTTTAAGCAGCTGCAGCTATACAGTAAGTTTCCCTGCCATGTGGGTTTCATTTCTGTTTCAATAACGTTGATAGAAAGCTCAAATAAAAACGAAATATATTGCTATATATAATTAAAAACCATATTTTCTCTTAGGGTTGCCATGGGACGAAAGTCCCTTTTTCTCTTCTGGCTCCTTGCAATTCACACTTTCTCCTTTCTCAATAATATTTGCGAGGGATATGGAATTTCCCATTCTTACACAGATATTCGCTTCCATATTCCCCGAAAAAAAATAATATGCGTCTTCCTCTCTCCGGGTGGAGTTAGGTATGGTGTATTTAACATTTTATTTTTTAAATAATGAAATTTTCTGATACATTTTATTATTTTCATGGGAATGTATTTATGCTAACTTTTTAACCAAAAACTTTTCTAGATGTCTGGGGCAGAAAAAATTCTCACACAAGAAGAAATTTTTAAAATGATGAATAAATCAGATTGAATTTATATATCGGAACTTAGTAATCCCCGACATTACGACACAATGCCGTTTGCAATGTCATATTAATTCACTTATACTGGAAGTTCAGATGAGAGCGATGAAGAGAAGTATGGAAATATTTGAAAAGACACCTTGGACTGGCTCCTTACAATAAAGTCTTCTTGAACATATTCATTAACATACATTGATTTAGTTGTTACAAATTTCCTTGGTTTCAGTACAATGTTCCAGTGTCGCAATATCAAATAAAATTTTTTCTAAAATCAAAATGGATCGCTTAAAATTTGCTATAGATAGTTGATGTGCGTTATCAGCCTCTACCTCTATTAACTAATGTATTTAACTGATGATGAGGATAACACAGTATTGTAATTCCTCCTCACAAAAGACCGGTGCCGTGTTATCATCCACCTGCTATGCGCGATGCCGCGTTTTACTGGCCATTCCAGGCCTCCCATACCCACACATTTCACCGCCCTGCCACAGATTACTACGAAAGCAGTTCGGAAAACATGCGTTGTGAAAATGCAATGGTTATTTATACTTTGCCAAAAACAAACAAAGATTTTCATTGCATATAAATACATATAAATTATTTTTAGCTGGGCTGGAAACGAAAGGAAATAATAATTTAGAAAAACAAAGTGTTTAACAAAATCTAAGATAACACAAATACAAAGTCAACAATCGAAGTTTTTTTATGTAGAAGATTTCAAAAAATATAACTCTTGGTTAGCATAAGTCGGGGTAGCTGAGTCGAGATGTTACTGTACTGAAGGCATGGTGGTAATTCAAAAGTAATTTTTTAATATATTTATTTCAAGTCGCGTTATTGCGAAGATTTTTTTCATTTCATTTTACTTTTTTTAAAGAATAAACTTTACGTTATAAAACATTTTATGAAATTAAAAATATTAAATAAAAGCTTTAGCTAAAATTATCTGTTAAAAGCACATCTTTCTCGAAGGAATCATCTTCGATTTCATTTCATTTCTTAAATTATTCAGAGAGAAGAAACTTGAGAGGGGAGCCAATTTTTTACTTTTACATATTTCCTCCAATTATGTTATAGTTGAAGATAACAGTCATCTCTTTACTTTGTAATGCAATTCAGCCACTCACAAGTCAAATAAATTAAGTCCCTATTTCAAATTTTTTAAAAAAACATTTAGCAATATAGCACTTGATATATTCCTAACGTTCCAAATTCCCACTAACTTTTCCTAATAACACGAATCAAGACACGAATCAAAGTCAAAGTTTCATTGATAATCAAAAAAAAAAAAAAATTATTCATTTCAGAAGCTATTATAATTATTTCTGTAGTCTTACGAAATTCCAGTTGCTGATAATTATTTTAACTTCAGTGGCAATTGCTTTAAAAGTTTTCATCAACCAGAAAAGCAACAGTTATGCTCTTACCAATAAATTGGCTGAAAATGCCCTTGATAGATTGAAATCTCTCACATGCAATTCAAATACGACTTCAACGAAAGTTAAATGCCAGCAACATTAGAAAATCTTTAACAACTCGCTACTCAGTCTGAAAAATGTTAATCTAAATCTTTGTAGCATCCTAATTAGAACTATGAAAAGAGAAACCATGAAAGATATGCCTGAACTGCCTAAATTAATTTTTTCCAAAAATATTTATGAAAAATTGACATGATGGAATTCTAAAAACAGCTGATAAAGAATACATATGAATAATCAATTTGACCTACTAGTAATAACAAGATATTGTCACATTAACAGAACAATTATACTCAGTTTTGAAGAAAAATTAGTTGAAAACATACTCTAAAGAAATATCTCTACAAAGAAATAATCTGAGCAGCTTCATATTACCCCTTTTAAGGTTTCCAAATCTCTCTCTCTCTCAGTTGCGAGTAATTCCCACTCAAATCGTAACAATAATAATTTTTATCTCAAAGATATGTTTTCATATATATTTTATGTGTTGTCAAATAAAAGTTACATTTGTAATATTTCATTCTACATCTAAATAAATGAATACTTTGAAAGAAATTTTTTTAAAATTATTTATTTTTGTTTTGCATTTTTTTTACCCACTTTAATTTTGAGTACATCGATTTGGCAAATGAACAATTCATAGTTACAACTAGCGTCGTGCTGCCATCTAGTGATAATATGTTAATTTACAAGTGTTGTATTAGGAATTGTATCAATTGTTGAAAAAAATTGTCAAGAATGATATAAATTCAATGAATTTTTATCATTACTCAGGTTGAAACCAAAGGTAAGTAAAAAGGAATTTCTTTTTTAAATCTTAATTTAAAATTTGAAATCATTTTTTGATAATACATATTTATTTATTTTTTATATAAAACCAAATTTTCTTCAATCATAACTTATTTAGTTTAATTATAAGAACAAAAAACATTGTCTTGTTTAATTATTTTGTTATTTCTGTGATTCAAGTATTATAAAGCTTTAAAAAATCATGAGTAATTTTTTACATAGCATTGTTACGGCGTTACTTTCCGCTATTAAATTCTTGCTCATTAAAAAGCTGAAAAATTGCCTACTATACAAGCTATGTATACAGTCAAATAATCTCAAATACAGTAATTAAAAAATTTCTATTCATTTAAAATTTTATTTATTTATTTATTGTAAGAAATGAAAAACATAGCAAATTATGAAACACATTTTAATTTAGAATATTTCACCTTCAAGCTTAGAATTGATTTTTATCTCTATTTTTGTCTTGTGCATGATCTATGATAAAATTTGAAATTCTAATAGAAAGATAAGACTTCATGTCATTTTAATACATATTTAGACGTCATATGTATTAAAATTTTAATAAAAACTTTTGATTCAACTACTATTTAGAGAATTAAAGGTAAACACTTACCCGATTTCTAAAAGTGTGTTAACAATATTAGCTGATTTATTTCCCTTAGAAGTAAATACTTATGAGTTATAACTATACGTAGCATATTTTGAAGCATAAATGTCATATATTTTTATCTTAAGAGTTTAAATTAATATCTAGAGACCTAGAACAAAATGTAGAATAATTGATGGAATTTTAGGAATAATATAAAAATGCGAATCTGCATCTGCTGAATTGTTATATGTTACATTAAACTTTCGTAATTAGTATTTAATTATTTAACATAAATTGAGAACTAAAATTCCATGAACTTGTAGGATTTCAAAACATGGAAAACGAATTCAAAGCAATAACTAAAGCAGACATTTTGACATTTTTTCATAAGTTAAAAAATTTTGTTTACAGATTAAATATATTGTGTTATACAAGTGAAGACATTAATAATATACTAAACTTTCTTTTCAACTGAATTGTGTTCTTAGTAAATAGCCTAATGTTTTCAGACTTTAACAGTTTTTCAATGTGTGTTTTTAACAACATTACTTCAAATTGATAAATATAATAAAAAGGTAAAAGAAAAATCCGAATCAGAAAGTTAAATGGTTTCTTAAAATATAACGAAGTTATACATAGATTAAATTACATATTTTAAAATGCCAGTTGGGTGGCATTGTTGGTTTGTAACTGGCCTTCTGCACCAGTTGCGAGTTCGACCCTGGACCAAGTCGGTGGATTTTCATGATGTAGAAAGTCGACAGCGGCCGTGTCGTATGATTATACGGCATGTAAAAGATCCTTAGAGTGTCTGATTAGTTTGGGTGTTCTCGGCAAAATTAAATCCTAGTACAGTTTCGCATCGTCAGAGCTCTGGTGCCTCACTCTGAGGAAGAAACTGGGCGTCAAAATTACCTGCAGCTATTGGTATCCGCCTACAGGGGTGCACTAAAAATCAGGAATGTACTAGGCCTGCAATGGTAAAACACCATTCCGCAGCCCTTTAAATAAAAAATATATATTTTAAGATGAAAAATTAAAAAGTACACAAAAAAATCTTTCATCTAAGAAAAATGAATTGTTAATATTATCAATTATATTAAAAATAAATTATGCTACATTTTTTGTTCTTATACTTTTTCTACGGTACTAAAATTTCATTATATTCAACATCTACAATATATAGTTTTAACAACATTTCATTGCATTAAAAACTATTGAGGGGCTAAATCCATTTATAAAAGTAATATATAAATTTTGCATTCTTTAGTCATCTTTTTAAAAATCTGATTAATCTTTCCACTGAATAGATCCAATTTTTTTTCAAAGTAAATATTATCCTAAACTTCGAAGTTACATTTGTAATTTTAAAAAAATGAGTAGTTGTAAAAGCTATTTCTAAAAAAAAAAATGATTATTCGTTAAAAATGAATGAATAAGCATTTTTTTTTAAAAAAAATGAGCGTGTATTTTTTCTAGTATTACAAAATTCAAAGATCTGTTTCCTTCAATTAGTGACCACGGCAGCCTAGGGGTCATGGTCACAAAGGCATGGATGACCCGCTGTGTAGAGCACATTTAATCTGTCTTGGATCAAAGTGCTTGAATTGGAGTGGTGTGGAAGTTAGAAGAGTGGTGTGCCAGCTCATTTATGGTTCTGTCACTTGAAAATGAGTCAAAATTACGAGATCCGTAGCCAAATAGTCCTTTGTTGCTTTCTTGTTCAACGTTAAGAAACACTTTTCATTCATTCATTCCATTAAAATCATAAGAATTGTTAGTCCTAGATATTCATTTTTCAAAAGAATTAGTCTTTGCCAGAAAGTGTAAACATTTCTAGATCTCAAGATCAATATAACAAACTTATTGTGTGAACATTAATGCACACATATTATACGTCTGATTCTTAAAAAGGGTGAAACAGTTTCACAAAAAAATTCATTTTGGAAATAAACTTCGTAAAAGTGCTTGGATTAAAGAACAAAATATTTCGATTCTCCATTTGTTTTTGTTTTTTTAAAAAAAATCCTTATTAAGGCATTTAAATAAAATTTAAGAATTTGCATAAAGTTTTATATACTGAAATGCAGAAGAAATAAACTGACATTTCCAAAAAAATAAACGAAAAAAATTCATTATAAAAAATTTAATAAAAAAAAGTGACCACACCAGAGACGTTTTTTCAGGAAAGTAATTTGGGTTAAATTAAGAGAAAATGAAGGAATACTGTATATAGTTTTTGTGCAATTACTTTGTTTTACTGAAACTTCTTAATTGAAATATACATTTTTTGTAAAACATTAAAAACACGAAAAAAAAAAAAATGAGATCATTAATCTTACGTGTCATGCTAAGCAAAATTAGATGAGCTTAACAATGTTTTCAATGTTTTTATTCTAAACAATGCAATAATTGAAACTTTTTATTAAATAACTCTAATTTTCTTATCATATTTGAAACGTAATTGAAAATGAAAAACTTGTTTTTTATTTTAAAGATAGCTGTCACGTTAGTGTTAGTTGTACTATAGTGAAAATAATAGACGTATTTATTAAAAAAAATGTTAATTCGTTTTGGAGTTTTCATTTAGAATTTTACTCAAAATAAACATTTCTTATTTTACAAGAGAAGAAAAATTAATTGGTCGTATTTATTGCGTGATCCTCAAAGTTAAATGGTCAGTTAATCATAAGTTTAACTTTTTGCACGTGTTTTTCCATCCGAAAAACATACTGGCAATGATAAAAACATGTAAAAATGTATGTATTTAATTGTATTTTATTCTGAGAAAAAATTAATAATTTTTATTTCAGTCACGATAAGCATAACTTAAATTCCTTGAACTTATTGAACTATTTAAATACAAACGATTAAAATTAAAGTTTATTTTAAATTATTTTAAGTTATCTTCTAAAATATATGCTGAAGTTAAGAATCCGGCATTCATTAAAGTTTAAACAGTCTTTCAAAGTACGAGGAGAAGTCAAAATTTAAGGGACATTTGAGAAAAGATGCATTTTTTCCAATGATAAAAAACTGAAATATACTATTGTTGAGTCTGACTTGCCCTTTTTATAATGAAACAGAGCCACTTACTTGAAGAATGTGAGAGTTCGTTACTTAAATAAATTTAATATAAAACATTAGAATATGATTCAAAAAGTGAATAAAAGGAATGTACAGAATGGATTACATCTGTCGAATCAATCGTCAACTTAAGTTTTTGCCACCAACGTTCAGCTAAATATGAGTTCGATGACAATTAATCCTTAAAATACTCCGGCCCCAGCTGTGAGCATTGAAAGAGGTGAGATTTTATTAATCTATCGAATAACTTCCCTCTTTTTCGTAGATTTAGAAACCGCTCTAGTTTTATTGTCTAGACCTGCAAAAGTCTTAGAGATGCGTCCAATGCTCCATTGTAAAGGAGTAGATCTAGGATCATGTAGAAGCACCATGTCACGCACCTGAAGATCTGGTGTAGATGATGTCCACTTTGGGTGAGTTTGCAACTGGTGCAGGCATTCTTTGGACCATCTGTGCCAGAAACGTTGACGAAGTACCTGAGTGAGATTCCATATTTTTGAATAGGACATCTTATGGTCAGTAGAAATATGCTCTGGAATTCCTGTAATTCGAGATCCAATAAGAAAGTGCCCAGGTGTGAAATCTTGAAAATCTGACGGATCAGATAAAAGTGCGGTGATTGAACTAGAATTTATACAAGATTCTATCTGGTATAACCCTGTGGACATTTCTTCAAAACTGAAATTTCTTCAATAAACTCGATAGTTTGTATTAAATGTATGACGGTATAAATTGCTTCACCTCATTCGAAAGAAGTTGAATTCCCATATTTTCTTGACGATCAAGGCGAAGGTTGTGAATGAATTGCAATATGTATGCTACAACTCTGACTAATTTGCTGAATGAAGAAAATTTATAATTAAAACGTAGAATAACCTGAATTTGATTAGAATGACTCACTAATTTTTGTGAATATTCAGATATTTCTGGATTTTATGGACACTTTTTGGTTTGAAGGAATAATTATTTCTGATTCATGGACCGATCATGATGGTCCATGTCACCACAATGAATGTTTGACAATTTTCAATGGCATTTTTCTTCGAGAAGTAGTCTGCAGGATTTTCTTTACTGTGGCAACATGATGCCAAGCATCAACTTTTGTATGACTTTGAATTAGAGATATTCTGTTGGCTATGAAAGGTTTTTATTTTTGGGCTTTTGAGTTGATCCAATTTAAAGCTATTTGAGAGTCTGTCCAAAAAACAATACATCGATTTGAATATTAAGATTGTTCACCACATTTTTGTAGAGTTGACTTAAAAGAACTGCTGCACACAGCTCTAAACGTGGATGTGTTAAGGCTTTTAAAGGAGCAACATTGTGGTGTCTTAGCTGGAAGAAGAGTAATTTATACTTGGTGATTGCAAAGCTCCTGAACACAGGTATAAAACTGCAGCATAGGCCTTTTGTGAAGAATCACAGAATTCTTGAATTTGAGTTACATTAACTAGAAAAATTTTATATCCAGCAGATATCTAGAGATATAGAAAAATTTTTCCGTTCTTTCAGAGTTGAATCTGGTAGAAGCTCATCCCATGTTAATTTATCTAACCAGTTAGAGTTGTACTTTGTTGTCAATGATGCGGCATATAAAACATTTAGAATCTGGTTTATAAATATCTTCCTCAGGCACTAGCTCCATATGATTTAGGGATAGATATTCTCCCTTGAATTCTTTGTATTGACTATTCTGGTCAAGATAAAAATTTTTTTCAAGGCAAGAAATCTTCTAACAGCTTGAATTCGTGAATTTCGACAACACGGGTCGTTTAAAAAAGGTAGCCTAGTAAGATATCTCCCTGATTCTTCTCTCTTCAATATTTTGTTATAAAATTGTTCACATTAATTTTCCTCATTACTATATTGAAGGACTGATTCCAACTTCTAAAACCTTTGAATTGATTTATCTAATTCTAAACTAGAATGATGATCTGATGTATTATGTTTCACATTAGAATGAGGATTGGATGACACTTTACCAGATAGTATCCAACCTAATTTTGACTACTTTGCAACTGGAGTATTTGGTTTTTCTATTTTCTTTTTTCCAAGAATTATAAATACATCAGTCCAAATTACATCAATCCAAAGTTTAATGTCTACACAGGACTTGAAATATGAAAATCCGGATCAGCTAATTGTAAATATTCAATATGAGACCATTTATGAATGGGGGAATGTAAAAATTTGGTAACTTACTCGCGTAAGTTCTCTTACCACAAATGCTTTTGCAATAAATGTTTCAGAAGTTACGCGTGGAGTAAATTCTAAATTTACCAAAGAGTTGACATGGCTAGCAATTTTATTTCCTGTTCCTATAACAATATGATTTGTATCGAATGTCTTAAGTCCAAGAGAGAGATAGTTTACCTTCTCGGTTATAAGGATATTTGAGACTTATTCCCAATTATACCCTGCACTCTTACCACATCTTCCTTCAGAATTCATTACTCTCACTATTGCTCTAGAGAGACGAAAGTGACAGGAATCACACACATTTATTCCAAGTAGAGAAAGGTTTTGAGTAGAATCATTAGACTGTCAAAAGTAGAAACAGCGGAAGTAAGTGTAGTATTATTAAGAAGCTTTGTGTAGAATATCAATTCTATCCTGTGTGAGAATATTTTGATTTTTAGATGATTATAATATGCAATAATGTATGTTATTGTGGTGTTTGGAACAATCTTTCAATTCAAGGAAATTTTACAATTTGTAGTATCATGATTAGGCCCGAGGAAATTAAAACACGATTTGTTTTTCTTGACAATGTCCCACCTATCTTTTAGGTTTATATTCTTGAACTCATTACAGTGAAACAATACTCCTCCTAACAACGTCTCCTTAGCCCCCCCCTTTTATGTATCAGGACGACATTGCGGCCCCCAAGATTTTGAACATTCTTCCTCGAAATTGTGTTTTAATAATCTTGATCAAAATACAAGTTTTTGCTGAGTTTCTTCACACATTGGGGACTATTTAGAAATATAGTCTAGTATGACACATCTTTCAATTTATCCTTTCAGAGTCTGTAAAAGAAAGAAATCTCAACGTCGTTACATGAGATACTCCACGGACCCCCTAGAGAGTTGCTGCGAATCCCCAGCGATCCACGAACCCTACAGTTTAGAACCACTTACCCTAGCATGTTTTATTAAAGGTTATAAATTTGTGATAAGATAATTTTTTCACCTTCCAAGGTCAGTTTCCCATTCTTTTCTCAGATTATCATCTAATCTTTTCTTGTAGAAAGTGAATTATAATAATCTTGGATATTAGCAGCATACTATGAATTCTAAAATTACTAGCCAAGATTACAATTGATTTGTATTACATATATCAGAGGGAGGTGTATCATGAAGAGCACTATTGTGATGTCATCACTTTTATTGGCTCGATACTTACAAAGTTTGGAGGGAAGCAATCTGTGTGTGAATGAGACAGTTCACTTTTGCAATACCATGGAACAAGGTCTATCAAGCTTCTAAATAATTCGAATCAACAATCGGGAAACTTTTTATTAATCGAACTTCATCGTCTGAATCAGATACTTGCAAGTATTGTAATTTTTGAAAATAAGTCAAATCGGAATTTTCCTCGACGATAGAGCCAAAAATTTGTTTAAAACTCAGCCAATTATTTATATTACCATTAAAAACTGGAAGATCAAATTTGGAGAGTTTAATATTTCATATTTTTTGAATGTGAACTATATCTTCAGGTTTTGAACTAAGATGCTGAAATTGAATGGGTGTTTTGCTTTTTTTAAAAATGTTTCAACATCAAATTTAACATTAAATATTAACTCTGGATATTCTTGATGGATTCAATTTCGTTTTCACAATTCGTCTTACGTCTCCGATAGAATTTTCTATTTCAAAGTTTAGTTTTTGAGTTTCGCATTCTTTTTCAATCAAAAGTAACTTATTTTTATTTAATTGTTCTGCATCAGGGTTTTCGTTTGTGCTAATTGATCTTTTATTCTGTTCATCAATTTTGTTGAATTTGCTCCAAGAACTATTTGTTCCTTTAATTTCTCGGAATTCGTAGCCGTATTAGTTTAACTGGATATTTAAACACTTCAGAATACAGCATTGTATATACACTGCTGGCCACCGTAAATGCAACACCCTGAAGGAAGTATGCAAATAACATGAAATTTACAACATGCATTAGCGGAGGTGAGATATGCACATGATTAGAATTTCAGCGCACATACACATCACGCGTGCCTGTGGCGTCACCTCAAAGCTCTATTTAAGGCTTGGAGATTTCGACGATTTCAAGTTCGGCAATTGTGTTTTTCTTGTGGTTTTTCAAAAAACAATCAGTTATGTCTCATAGAAAACAGTGCTCAGCTTTTGATCAAGTATCCGAGTTCGACAGAGGAAGGATAGTGACCTACCGAGATTGTGGATTATCTTTCAGGGAAATCGGTAGTCGTGTTGGACGAAACCAAACAACTGTGATGCGGATATGTGACCGTTGGATGCAGGAGGGTACGACGGATCGACGTGGTCGATCGCATCCACCCATCTCGTGCACCCCTTCCCTGAGAACAGGCAAATTGTGCGCATGGAAGTGACGGATCGCTCAGTCACATCACGAACCATAGCACAGCACATTGAGTCTGTAACGCATCATTCAGTGTCTGCGCGTACCATTCGACGCCGTTTACAGCAGAGTGGTCTGTCCGCAAGACGTCCATTGCTTGGTCTACCCTTGACGCAGAATCACATAAGTCTCCGCCACCAATAGTGCGATGAAAGAAGGATGTGGGCGGTAGAATGGAATGAAGTTGACTTTACTGACGAGTCAGGCATCTGTCTGCAACACCATGATGGTCGAATTCGAGTCTAGAGACACCGTGGAGAGAGGATGCTGAACAGCTGCGTTATGCACCACCACACTGGTCCTGCATCGGGTATTATGGTATGGGGCGGTATTGTGGATATCACTCTCGCACTCCTCTGTACGTATTGCCCGGGACTTTAACAGCCAGCGCTACTTCTCCGGGTGTTGGAGCCAGTTGTCCTTCCTTACTTCAGGTCTTAGCCACAGCCATATTTTAACAGGATAATGCGTAACCACAAGTGGCACGCATTGTCAAAAGGTTCTTCGTCAATCACCAGATTGAATTGCTCTGACCGGCTCGCTCTCGGATCTTTCGCCAATAGAAAACATGTGGGCCATGGGTGCTCAACGATTGACGATTACACCCCAGCTGCCCCACCAGATCAACTTTGGCAACGTTGGAAGCTGCTTGGTCTGCTGTACCCCCAAAAACATTCAAATCTCTTTGAATCAATGCGAGCGTGTGGCGCGTGATCTCCCAAAAAAGGTGGCTACTCTGGCTACTGATTCTGGCAGGAACCACACTTCCGAAGTCTAAAAATTTAATCATTGGATACTTGGTCACTGTCATCTACAAAATAAATTTTGTTGTGCTATCTCTTGTCTTTCTTGGTGTTGCATTTACGGTGGCCAGCAGTTTATACATGCATATCTTGTTCAAATTTTCAATCGTTAATAAAATACTTTTTATTCATCCACTCAAATTCAAATGCATTTTTTTAAAACTTGTAGTGAATGATACTTGATGTTAATACAGTTTTTTTTTAAATAATTTATTTTTTATTTAATTAATGAACGAATAGTAACAAAAAAATAATAGTCCACCACCATATATAAAAAGAAAAATGAAAAATTGCACGGAAAATCGCTTTTTATTTTGCCACTTAATATTATGATTCTGTCATATGTATATGTAATATAAAAATAGATATATTATTTATAAGTCTTAACCTAAACTTGGATGATGCAAGATCATGTAATATTTCGTCAGCTTTTCCCCTCAGACACTAATCCTTCCTATAGACTTGGTACACACCTCTGTCTAGGGGCACAGAACAATAGAATCCTAGGGAGCCCCATAAAGCATGTCTTTTGAGGGAATTTCCTCTTCGCTATCTCTTCCGATTTTTCCCCAAATAAATATCTTTGTTCCCTAAGTCAGGGTTTTTTGCCTTGTAAAAGTATTTGGTAAACACGTGCCTTCATGCTCTTCCTATGAAAAACCCTGTATACTCAATAAAGATTTTAAAAGTCCATAGCTGTCGTTACTGGGTCGTTAAATGTGTCATATATAAATATTTATATTAATGTATGAGTAATTATATTGAATAAAAATTAACTAAGATAATTTTTTTTTTTTTTTGACTAAGTAGGAATTAACTTTAAAAAATTTATATTACTTGTTATAAACATACTTTTAGAGCAGTGGGTTCAAACTGTGATCCATGGAACATAGGGTTCCACAAGCCATATCAGGAGATCCACGGGGTCAAAAAAAGTAGAAAGGAACATAATAAATGTGTATCTGAAAAATGAAATAACGTTAGCTGTGGAGCTTATATTACCACGAGTATTTAAAGAATATCAAAACGGCTTCCTTTATATTTAAGAGTACTATTCACTAAATAGATAATATTCTATTGGGCTTATGATCCCGGGTTCCACGAAATAATTTTATATTAGTTAATGCAATGTTTTGCAAATATAGTAACATTCTAAAGGAAAAAAAACCCCTTTTTTTCAAATGTGGGGGGAGGCACCCATAGAGAATATTTTCAAAAAAAGAAAAAAAAATGACGCTGTGATAAATATTTTAATGCCATTTCGAATAACTATTTAAGTAAAAATTCTTTCTTATCGTATGTGGCAGCAAAAGCAAAATTTAGAAACGAATTAAAAATGCAGAATATAAAATGCGACTGCAGTTAATCTATAAAGGGCTCCACTTCGAGAGTTTATGCAAATTACGAGGTCCGTCGCCCAAAGCCCTCGTGTAGCTGAACAGTGAGACGTCAATATTCACTCACTCACTCGAGAGTTTGTTAAAAACAAGTAATATATAAAAAAAAATTAAGACAATTCCTACTTAGATCAACAAAGAAAAATTTTATTTTAGCTACTTTTTATTAAATAGTTACAATATATAAATATGTATATACATAGGACAGAATCACAATATTAAGTGGTAATTAATTTTTATTAATTATCATTAAAGTATCGTATGTCATCCAAAAAACAACCGTGTATATAAATTTCAGTTTAACTGAATGCTTTAAAACGTGAGGAAAAAAAACCTTTTCAAGTTTTGACACAAGTCGCCAAAATGGTCGCTAAGTCGCCAACGTGGCTGTATTTGTAATTCTTTAAATAATTAGTTTTAATCAATTAATTTTTATTAATTATAATTTAATAATTGTATTGTCATCCAAAATAATCATGTATATAAAATTTCAGCTCAATTTGAGGCTTTAAAATGTATTTTATTGAAAATTCCACCCAAAATAAATAAATAAATATATAGAGATTGTGAGGGTAATAGTAGGAATTGAAAAAGAAGGCGTCTCACTTACTAAATATGATGTATGAGTAGGACACCTGGACCTCCCAAAATTTAAAATTATATGAGTAAATCATGTTAACATAAACTTTTTAATAACAAATGCAATATTTTCTCTTATTGGCTACATTGTGCTCAAAAAATTTTTTAATTTACTTTAAGTATTATTGAAAGATATATTTTCTAAATTGGGGAAACGTGGTTCTCGAAAAATATCTTAAATTTTAAGGTTTCCGGACTTAAAAGTTTAAAGACCACCTTTGGGGGAACCTTTTTTCCCCGTTTAAATTCTGTATGTATGAATGTTTTTTCATTTTCTTTAAGATCAAATTCAAATTTTCCCCAAAAATTGATTCTTCACCTGATAATGAAAACTAAAAGCGTTTAGAACAAAGGGAAAATATTTTTTAATAAAATATAACATTTAAACAAATTAAAATTTTCATTAAAAAAAATATTCAATCCGAAGTTGATTTATACATGTTTAAACAAAATGTTTCCCCACTTTCCTTTCCCGGGTTGATTTCAAAAGAATCAAAAAGCCTTCTTATTTTAAATGATCCTGAGTTTGTGTTACCAATATTTCCAAAGGGTTTTTGGCCCCTTTAGAAATTCCAAAAAAAAAGCATGCACATCGTCTATCCTTGTATATCTTTTAAAAATTTTTTATTTTTGTTATGACTTTTACGCTATTATAGAATGAACAAAAAATTATACTTTTCCCCTTTTCTCGGAAAAACACCACCAAGTTGGCGTCTTTGGAAAAAAGCACAATATACACATAGAAAATATTGATAAATATTGTTCTATTTTGGTTTCATCCATTTCGATGTATTAAAAAAACCGTTATTTATAAAAAAAGACCCGACTTGGTTTTAAAAAATTTGGTTTAAAAATTCCAGTGGTAATACTCCGTTTGGCGTCGATTATCTCATTTTTTACTTTACCGCCTGCGCTGGCGAAACCGAAAGTACCCCCTAAATTCTTTTATTTTTTGGGTTTACTGGGGGATTTTGAAATTGTGTCTCAAATCAAAGTACTGTATAACTTTAAAAATTTTCGGTATTTTTAAATTTTGTGTAATTTAAGGTTATAGCATGAAAAAAGCTGTAAAATTTTAAAAAATTTATTCTCTTTGGGTTAATAATTTAGTGGACTTCGTTCAGTTACGTATTACTCGTCTCCTTAGCCCCCTTTTATGTATCAGGACGACATTGCGGCCCCAAGATTTTGAACATTCTTCCTCGAAATTGTGTGTTTTAACCAATCTTGATCAAAATACCAGTTTTGCTGAGTTTCTTCTACACATTGGGGACTATTTAGAAATATAGTCTAGTATAGAAGCACATCTTTCAATTTATCCTTTCAGAGTCTGTAAAAGAAAAGAAATCTCAACGTCGTTACATGGATACTCCACGGACCCTAGAGGTTGCTGCGAATCCCCAGCGATCCACGAACCACAGTTTAAGAACCGCTGCCCTAGCATGTTTTATTAAAAAGGTTATAAATTTGTGATAAGATAATTTTTTCACCTTCCAAGGTCAGTTTCCCATTCTTTTCTCAGATTATCATCTAATCTTTTCTTGTAGAAAGTGAATTATAATAATCTTGGATAACTTGTATACTATGAATTCTAAAGTACTATTAAGATTACGAATTGATTTATTACATATATCGAGTGTATCATGAAGAGCACTTGTGTGATGTCATCACTTTTATTGGCTCGATGCCACAAAGTTTGGAAAGCAATCTGTGTGTGAATGAGACAGTTCACTTTTATTACCATAACGGTTTTTCAAGGTCTATCAAGCTTCTAAATAATTCGAATCAACAATCGGGAAACTTTTTATTAATCGAACTTCATCGTCTGAATCAGATACTTGCAAGTATTGTAATTTTTGAAAATAAGTCAAATCGGAATTTTCGCGACGATAGAGCCAAAATTTGTTTAAGAAACTCAGCCAATTATTTTATATTACCATTAAAAACTGGAAGATCAAATTTGGAGAGTTTAATATTTCATATTTTTTGAATGTGAACTACTTATATCTTCAGGTTTTGAACTAAGATGCTGAAGTGAATGGGTGTTTTGCTTTTTAAAAAATGTTTCAACATCAAATTTAACATTAAATATTAAACTCTGGATATTCTTGATGGATTCAATTTCGTTTTTCACAATTCGTCTTACGTCTCCGATAGGAATTTACTACTATTTCAAAGTTTAGTTTTTTGAGTTTCGCATTCTTTTTCAATCAAAACTTATTTTTATTTAATTGTTCTGCATCAGGGTTTTCGTTTGTGCTAATTGATCTTTTATTCTGTTCATCAATTTTGTTGAATTTGCTCCAAGAACTATTTGTTCCTTTAATTTCTCGGAATTCGTAGCCGTATTAGTTTAACTGGATATTTAAACTACTTCAGAATACAGCATTGTATATACACTGCTGGCCACCGTAAATGCAACACCCTGAAGGAAGTATGCAATAACGTGAGTACACAACATGCCATTGCTTGGAGGTGAGATATGCACATGATTAGAATTTCGCGCACATACACATCACGCGTGCCTGTGGCGTCACCTCAAAGCTCTATTTAAGGCTTGGAGATTTCGACGATTTCAGGATTCGGCAATTGTGTGTTTTCTTGTGGTTTTCAAAAAACAATCAGTTATGTCTCATAGAAAACAGTGCTCAGCTTTTGATCAAGTATCGAGTTCGACAGAGGAAGGGATAGTGACCTACCGGGTGATGTGGATTATCTTTCAGGGGAAATCGGTAGTCGTGTTGGACGAGCAGAAGCAACTGTGATGCGGATATTATGCTGACCGTTGGATGCGGGAGGGTACGACGGATCGACGTGGTCGATCGCATCCACCCATCTCCAGTGCACCACTTCACGTGAGAACAGGCAAATTGTGCGCATGGAAGTGACGGATCGCTCAGTCACATCACGAACCATAGCACAGCACATTGAGTCTGTAACGCATCATTCAGTGTCTGCGCGTACCATTCGACGCCGTTTACATGAAGTGGTCTGTCCGCAAGACGTCCATTGCTTGGTCTACCCTTGACGCAGAATCACATAAGTCTCCGCCACCAATAGTGCGATGAAGAAGGATGTGGGCGGTAGAATGGAATAAGTTGACTTTACTGACAGGTCAGGCATCTGTCTCGCAACACCACTTGATGGTCCGGTGAGTCTAGAACACCGTGGAGAGGATGCTGGTTAACTGCGTTATACACCACCACACTGGTCTGCATCGGGTATTATGGTATGGGGCGTGTGTGGAATATCACTCTCGCACTCCTCTAGTACGTATTGCCGGTACTGAAGCAGCCAGCGCTACTTCTCGGTGGTGGAGCCAGTTGTCCTTCCTTGCAGCTTCAGGCGGGTCTTAGCCACAGCCATATTTTAACAGGATAATGCGTAACCACAAGTGGCACGCATTGTAAAGGTTCTTCAAAATCAATCACCCAGATTGAATTGCTTCCTGACCGGCTCGCTCTCTCGGATCTTTCGCCAATAGAAAACATGTAGTCCATGGGTGCTCAACGTTGACAGATTACTTTAGCTGCCACCAGATCAACGGCAACGTGTGGAAGCTGCTTGGGGTACTATTGCCCAAGAGCACATTCAAGAATGCTCTTTGAATCAATATTCATCATTAATCATTGGATAGCGGTAGCTTGTCATCTACAAAATAAATTTTTGTTGTGCTATCTCTTGTCTTTTCTTGGTGTTGCATTTACGGTGGCCATGGTTATACATGCATATCGCACTTGTTCAAATTTTCAATCGTTAATAAAATACTTTTTATTCATCCACTCAAGTTCAAATGCATTTTTTAAAACTTGTAGTGAATGATACTTGATGTTAATACAGTTTTTTTTTAAATAATTTATTTTTATTTAATTAATGAACGAATAGTAACAAAAATAATGATCCCACCACCATATATAAAAAAGAAAAATGAAAAATTGCGTAAATCGCTTTTTATTTGCCACTTAATAATATGATTCTGTCATATGTATGTAATATAAAATAGATATATTATTTATAAGTCTAACCTAGAACTTGGATGATGCAAGATCATGTAATATTTCGTCAGCTTTTCCCCTCAGACACTAATCCTTCCTATAGACTTGGTACACTTACCTCTGTCTGGGGCACAGAACAATAGAATCCTAGAGAGGGCCCCATAAAGCATGTCTTTGAGGGGGAATTTCACTCTTCGCTATCTCTTCCGATTTTTCCCCAAATAAATATCTTTGTTCCCCTAAGTCAGGGGTTCTTTTGCCTTGTAAAAAGTATTGTAACACGTGCCTTCAGTGCTCTTCCTATGAAGGAAACCCCGTATACTCAATAAAGATTTTAAAGTCCATAGCTGTCGTTACTGGGTCGTTAAAATGTGTCATATATAAATATTTATATTGAGTATGAGTAATTAGTATTGAATAAAAATTAACTAAGATAATTTTTTTTTTTTGTTGACATAAGTAGGAATTAACTTTAAAAAAAATTTATATTACTTGTTATAAAACATACTTTAGAGCAGTGGGTTCAAACTGTGATCCATGGAACCTTAGGGTTCCACAAGCCATATCCAGGAGATCCACGAGTCAAAAAAAAGTAGAAAGGAACATAATAAATGTGTATCTGCAAAATGAAATAACGTTAGCTGTGGAGCTTATATTACCACGAGTATTTAAAGAATATCAAAACGGCTTCCTTTATATTTAAGAGTACTATTCACTAAATAGATAATATTCTATTGGGTATGATCGGGTTCCACGAAATAATTTTATATTAGTTAATGCAATGTTTTCAAATATGGTAACATTCTAAAGGAAAAAAAAGCACTTTTTTTTCAAATGTAGGGGAGGAAAGCACCCATAGAATATTTTCAAAAAAGAGAAAAAATGACTGGCTGAAATATAAATATTTTAATGCCATTTCGAATAACTATTTAAGTAAAAATTCTTTTCTTATCGTGTAGCAGCAAAAAGCAAGGGTAGAAACAATTAAAAATGCAGAATATAAAATGCGAGCTGCGGTTAATCTATAAGGCTCCATGAGAGTTTATGCAAATTACGAGGTCCGTCGCCCAAAGCCCTCGTGTAGCTGAGAACAATTTTGCGAGACGTCAATATTTACTCACTCACTCGAGGTTGTTAAAACAAGTAATATATAAAAATTAAAGACAATTCCCTGCTTAGATCAACAAAAAGCTTTTATTTTTAGCTACTTTTTATTAAATAGTTACAATATATAAATATGTATACGCCAGGACAGAATCACAATATTAAGTGGTAATTAATTTTTATTAATTATCATTAAGAGAGTATCGTATGTCATCAAAACAACAGGTAGCCATATAAATTTCAGTTTAACTGGATGCTTTAAAACGTGAGGAAAAAAACCTTTTCAAGTTTGACACAAGTCCTTAAAATGGTCGCTAAGTCTAAGCCAACGTGGCTTGTATTTGTAATTCTTTAAATAGTGGTTTTAATCAATTAATTTTTTATTAATTATAATTTAATATTGTATTGTCATCCAAAATAATCATATAAATTTCAGCTCAATTTGAGAGCTTTAAATATATTTTATTGAAAATTCCGCAAGATAAATAAATAAATATATAGAGATTGTGAGGCTAATAGTAGGAATTGAAAAAGAAAAAAGGAAAAGCGTCTCACTTACTAAATATGATGTATGAGTAGGACACCTGGACCTCAAATTAATATTATAGTGAGTAAATCATGTTAACATAAACGTTTTAATAACAAATGCAATATTTTTCTCTCTTAATGGCTACATTGGTGCTCATAAAATTTTTAATTTACTTTTAAGTATTATTGTAAGATATATTCTAAGAGTGTGTGAAACGTGGTTCTCGAAAAAATATCTTAAATTTTTAAGGTTTCGTGACTTAAAAAGTTTAAAGACCACTTCTTTGGGGAAGCCATTAATATTCACCCAGTTTAAATTCTGTATGTATGAATGTTACTTGTACATTACTTTAAGATCATATTACAATTTCCACAAAAATTGATTCTTCACCTGATAATGAAAACATAATAGCGTTCATTTAGAACAGGTAAAAATATTATTTTTTAATAAAATATAACATTTAAACAAATTAAGTTTTCATTAAGAAATATATTCAATGCCGAAGTTGATTTATACACTAGTTTAATTCTAAAATGTTTCCCGACTTTCCTATTCACGGTTAGATTTCAAAAAGAATCGAAAGCCTTCTTATTTTAAATGATCCTGAGTTTCGTGTTACACAATATTTCGCAGAGTTATTGGCCCTTCCTTATGAATTCCAAAAATAAAGCATGCACATCGTCTATCCTTGTGACTATCTATTTAAAAAAATTTTTTATCTTATGTTATGACTTTTACGCTATTATAGAATGAACAAAAATTAGTACTTTTCCCGTTTTCTCGGCACAAATCACCACCAAGTTGGCGTCATTGGAGACAAAGCACAATATACACATAGAAAATATTGATAAATATTGGTTCTAGTGGTTTCATCCATTTCTGATGTATTGAAGAAACCGTTGATGATACCAGAAAAAGACCACGACTTGGTTTTAAAAATAATGGTTGTAAAGGTTACCAGTGGTAATACTCCGTTTGGCGTCGATTATCTCATTTTTGACTTTACCGCCTGCGCTGGCGAAACCGAAAAGTACCCATAAATTCTTTTATTTTAGGTTGACTGGAATTGAGAGATTTTGAAATTGTGTGCTACAAATCAAAGTACTGTATAGCTTTAAAAGTTTTCGGTATTTTTAAATGTGTGTAATTGAAGGTTATAGCATGAAAAGAGCTGTAAAATTTTAAGCAAATTGGTATTCTCTGTTGGGTTAATAATTTAGTGGACTGTACTAAAATTTACCAATTAAATATCGGTACGTAATGGAGCTTCGATATGAAGTCTTTCGAACGAACTGAAATATGTTTACAAAGCATTAGAGTTTTATACAAAACACATTTGCTGCGGCAACCTAAGCGTTGCCATTGTTGTTACAATTCTATAATTCGTCCGGGTAACGTAAGTTTTAACAGTCTTGTGAAATCATGGGTTCGAGTGATGGGCCATTAACAATTCAACTTACAGAGGGGGTTGAGATGCCCATCTGCTGAGGCTCAAAAGGATTCTCATTGGCATGGAGTGGAAGCAGATGAAAAGCCACCGAATACATACATGTCCATTTTACATGGGCATTAACACCACCACGACCTTGAAAAATCTTCTGGATTTCAAGTGATAATTTTTCCAACACACACACACAATCAAAATAAATTCTATTAATACAATAATAAACAAGAGAAATGTTAATAAAACATACGCAAGTACAAATACATTATACAAGAATAATTTTGACATACTTATAGACATTTTCAAACAATAAATTTAAAAACCAAAGTATACATTTCAAGTATTGGGGAATTGGTAAAAGACATTAGAAATGCTGCGTTTAAAATACCTCGAGGTTTTACCATACTAACTCGAACCTTTCCATCTTTCCTGTTACTACATCTTGGATTCTACCCATTGGCCATGTAGAGACTAGGAGGAATTTTCAATATTTCCTTTAATAGAACAAGGCTATTTTTTTGTATATTACTTTCAAATTTCCATTTTCCGCGTTGTTTGAGGTGTTTAAATAATCCCTTGACCACTTTTCCAAATAATTTGATTAATTTTTTGAACTTGCTGCCCTCTAGAAGAGTCGATTATCTGGAATATCAAATTTATTTTAGATTCGGGAATGAGTAAGTGGACGACTAATTAAAAATGTCAGGTGTTAAAGAGCTAAGGTTAGGATCAGAAGATAAAGGGAATTAGTGGTCGACTATTCAATATACCTTCACAACTTGGTTAACAACTGTTAAAATTCTTCAATAGTTAAATTAAATTACCTATTGTCGCTTTCAAGTGATATTTAAGCGGTTGCCTCCCGCCTCCCAGAGTCCACCAAAATTCGGAATCCTGGGAGGCAAAAATTTCCAGGAGATTGAATGTAGAAATCAAAATAAGATGCCAAATTATCAGGGGAGTTTCCACAAGTTTGTACTTAACTGTTTAATTCTGAATGAGCACCACAAAATTAGTGCCATTATCAGAAAATATTATGCTGGGAATACCTCGACGAGCAAAAATCTTTTAATGTTGCAATTAAGGCATCAGAAGTTAGAATCACTTGGGATTTCTAAGTGAACGGCTCTCGGGTTGAGAAGCAAACGGAATATTGCTACATAAATTTTGTTTTAAAAGCGCTCCTTACGTTGATTTTATATTTAATATAAAAGGACCATAGATCAGATTCCGTATTTGTAAAAGGTACTGTAATAACTCTTTCTTTAGGCAGTGCCATTAATTGCTCTTCTATTTTAGGTTTGGCTTTAAGCATTTAATACATTGATGAACTATTCTTCTAGCATTATTTCTCCCATTTAGAGGCCAATATTTTCCTAACAAGATGAAGTAACGTTTGAGGATGCGACATGCAAATTATTTAGATGGAAGTGTTCCATTATAATATTAGTGGTTATGATCTCTCGGTAAGAGTATTGGGAGTTTCTGGTCAAATGATATTGGACAGTCAAAGGACCACTCCGTTTGTTTTTATTTGTACAGTTCAACACAAATCTGAAAATAAAACTAAGAATTCTAATTATTTTATGAAAATTATTACTTAAAGAGAGAGAGAGGATTTGATTTATAAAATTATATTGTCGATGAAAGAATTAAGTTTGTAGAAGTCCTGGTTTAAGTTCAGTCAAATATATTCCTTTTCAGAGGATTCAAGTCATTTTGGCGTGAATCATCCATAATTCTTCCACATGGCAGAAGATGGCCTGACCACCCAGAATTCCAGGTGTTCGAAGGATCAGAAGTTGACTCCACGGGAAATGAGATCAGCAGGATTATCACGAGATGAAATGTGTTTCCCATTGATAGTTAGCTGTAAGAGCTTAGGGTGCTGGGAGACTCTGTTTGCAATAAATGTTTTTAATTGATGAGGTGATGAATTAATCCAAGCTATAGCTATAGTAGAGTCTGAAAATAACAATATTTTGTCAATGTTCAGTTTCAAGGAATTCACAGCTTTGTTGATTAACTGAAAGCAAAAGACAGGAACACAATTCTAGTCGAGGAATAGAAATTGTCTTTAAAGGGGTAACTCGTGATTTGCTGGCAAGCAATTTTGTTGTTAGATATAATTTTCACAATAACTTCGCAGATAAACCACTGCTCCGTAAGCAGCAATTGAAGCATCACAATATCCTAGTAAAATTATGCGTTCAGAATTATCTGTCAACAAATATCTATTGATGGAAATATTTTCGATTGTCTTTAAAAAGTGGAAACAAAATTATTCCATTCGATGCACAATATGTTAGGAAGCGAGTCATCCCAATTAATTTTCTCAAGCCAAAGTTTCTGAAGGAATATTTTGGATTTTGTTATAACAGGTCCAATTAGTCCGAAAAGGGTCATATAATTTAGCTATTGTAGATAGAACTTCTCTTTTAGTGTAATAGTTTTCTTTTTATTGAAACTTTAGAGTGGCGACCAATCACAGTTTTTGAATTCCACACCATTTCCAATGTTTTGGTTGTGCACTCTTCCAGCTGAGCAAATAATTGTTTTTCGGAGATTGGATATTCTATATCTAAAAGTTCACTATTATTAGAATTCCATTTATGTAAAGTCATACCACACGTTTTAAACATTTTAACTAATTGATTTGAGAATTTTAGCGTTTTCAATGTTTTCACAACCAGTAACAATATCATCCATGTAAATATCAGATAGTTATTTCAGCTGCCAATGGAAAAGCATCAGATTCATCTAAGCATAATTGTTTAATTACTCGCGTGGCTAGAAATGGTGCACTTTTTGTGCCATAAGTTACAGTATTTAATTCATATTCTATTGGTTTTTCCCAATGCTTATTTTTCCATAATATTCTAAGTAAATTTCTTTGGGTTTGGGTCAATTAAAATTTGTCTGAACATTTGTTTCATATCTGCCGTTAGAACAATTTTATGCTTTCTAAACCTCAGCATGATATTAAAAACATCTTCCTGAACTCTACCAGAAAGAAGGATATCATTCAGACTTCGACCACTTGTTGTAGGGGCAGACCCATCAAAAACTACACGGATTTTGTAGAGGTTGTTTTTGGGACTTAAAACTCCCATGATGCGGTAAATAATTAATAGGAGAATAACAATTATCAGGGATTCTTTGCATATGACCAAGAGATTCATACTCCTCAAGAAATTCGCTATAAAGCTTATGCATGTGAGGATCTCTATCTAATTTTTTAATAGTTTGGTTAAGCCTCTTTTGAGCTAAAATTAGAGAATTACCCAGAGTAGGTAACTCCTCATCCTGGACAGGCATATAAACGATAAATCAACCAATTTAATCCGTCTATGTGTGTTTCTAAAAATGCATTCCACAAAATTCTTCCTCTTTTGCTTAAGGCTTATCTAGGATGATTTCCTCTATTTTCCCCAAAATTTCTTCATGCAATTATCTACTTGCTTTTCTGATTCCGAGGTAAAACAACTATTTTATGGTTGGTTGGCAGTAGTGAATCACTGACAATAAATCTAAATTAATGAGGGGTTAAGTATCTGATATTACTTTTCCGACCATCTTTTATAATTTTGGTAGAAAAGTTCCGCTCCTATAATCATATCTATTTTTCCGGGTTCGTCAAAGTAGGGTCAGCTAAGAAAAAGAACGATTAATATCATTAAAACTTTTTAATTCACAAACTAGGTTGGGTGGAAGGAACAAAATCAGTAATGCTAGAAACGATTAGAAAATCTGTACGGTGGTGTGTAGAGGAATCATATTGCTAATAAAGCATTATTTATTTTTCCATTTAATGTTTATTGAATTTTTCATAATCCGCTGACTGCGGATTTACTTTTCTTTTCTGAGGCCAAGTTTTTGGAAGCAAATTGGAGGGTCATGAAATGCGATTGAGAAGCACTACATACGGTACTCTACCGCGAACATAACTGTTTAAAACCGGAGACCAAATACCCCACGATAGCTGTGGACAGAGAAAACGAATTTATTACACTTTTATTTACAGAGAATGTCTGAATCGTTTGGGGCTCGCTAGGATTATTTATTACCGCATCGGGCATAAGAGAAGGGGCGCCAGAAGGGAGGTGGCTGAGTGACTAACGCATTCGAAGATGATCCTTCTGCGCTGTTTGAGTGTTTCTGACCTACGCAACAGAAATAATTGTGTTTTACTTGAAAACGAATATGCATATGTACTTCGATTTACAAAGCGCCACTTTATGATTGTTATTTAAACAATTAATGCAAGGAATTATGTTTTTTAACTATATTAAATCTTTGCAAGGGGTTCATTTTTAAAAAAAGTGTGCAATCATACAAACGATGTGTTTTGCACAATAACAATTAATGGCCATTATATTTCACCATGAAACTTTTGCCTTTGTTTGGAAACAGGTTTTCAACATTTTAATGGAGAATTCCCTGAAATTCGTGTAAATTTTCTAATATTTGGGTTCTATTTTGCAAAATTCCCAGAACATTTCCCCATTCGGCAATTCAGTTGAAGTTAAGCTCATTTCGAACAACTTTCGAGATTCTTTATCTAACTTTTGAATGATAATGTTTATTAAAATCTGTGGTGAGTGTGAGCTCATTAGTTTCTAAATCATAGTTTTAAACCTCTTAGGTTTTTTATTTATAACATCAATTAAGTTCCTAAGACGCTTTAGATGATTCAATACAAGCTTTCAAATTTAAAATATTTAAAATTTATTATTAGACGTTTGTTTTCATATCTTTTAATTAAAACGATGCATTAATGACTCAAACGTATTTTCCGAGTTTCGATAGTTCTTCACCTTTCAAAGCAGAACGTAAATAAAACAGTTTTACGTATCATTCAGCACTGGAATTGATGCGTAATTAGGCTATCAAATTGTTTTTTAAAATAGTCCAATTTTCTATTACACCATGAAATTCAGGTAGGCTTACATCAGGCAATTTAACGAAACTAAATTTTGAATTGTCATTACTTAAAGCAGTATCACAAATAGATAAATTTTTAGAAATATCATCATGCTTTAATAATAAAGTTTGTAAGCCTACCTTTATGGATTCAGATCTTCCAAACTGGTCAAAAAGAAGTCAATTCCAATTGTGGTAATTTTTTCTTCTTCTAGAATTTCATAATATTCTATTTTCAATGATTCCATATTAGAAAAGATTTCAGAAATGTTGTCTAGTTTACTTTGAATTAACAATCTTCTTGCATTTGGAGCTTTGTCCTTTAAAAAGGTTTGCAATTTTGTGATTTTGGCTTTACAATTGCCACGACGACGATTTAAGTCTCTATTTTTTCCACACCTGATACGGAAAGTGTTTCATCTGACTCAATAGCTCCAGCTCCTTCCATTTTGCTTACGAAGCAAAGAATTCTTAATTCAACAAATTATTTTAAATTCTACGCAAGTTTCCTCCGCGCTCTGGGGGACCACAATGTTGGGTTAATAATTTAGTGGACTGTACTAAAATTCACCAATTAAATATCAATTTTATTAATGCGACTTCCGATATGAAGTCTTTCGAACGAACTGAAATATGTTTACAAAGCATTAGAGTTTATACAAAACACATTGCTGCAGCAGCCTAAGCGTTGCCATTGTTGTTTACAATTCTATAATTCGTCAAGATGGCGCCAACATGCCAAAGTTTGCATAGGCATTAACAGTCTTATTGAAATCATGGGTTCAGTGATGGAGCCATTAACAATTCAACACAGAGGGTTGAGGAATGTGCATCTGCTGAGGCTCAAGAAGTTCTCACACTGGCATGGAGTGGAAGCAGATGAAAGCCTTGGTGTCATACATGTCAAAGTTTACATGGGCATTAACACTCTCAGAAGATAAGTCAAAAGCAAAACATAAACTAAAGAAATTTGGCTTTCGTGCTGCCATCTATTGGCATTTTATAAAGTGACTTCTATTTATCTGGTTTGTGTGTATGTGCATATTATATTGAATAATGTGTGCAATTTCGTTGTTACCTTAGAATTTTAGTCGTTGCAAATTTTGTTGTTTTAAATCATTTTAAACTTAAATAGTTTACGTGTTATGTCTCTGAAATAATTGAATCTTGAGGAATGGCATGTTGTTCTCATAATCACAGTACACAATATTTGATGATTTAAGAGGCACTTAAAACTTGTGCCAATGGTTTATATGAGTTATGGAATTCTAAAAATTATACTCTTGCTTATTGAAGATAGAAGCCAATATATGTACGGAAGAAAATCCGTCAGAGAGAAATTTCGAAGTGCACTAAAACATATGAAAAAATCTAAATCCCTTTAATATTAACATTAACATGCTTTGCTTTCTTATAATATTTCAACGTCAAAAAATAAAGCAATTAATGGTTGGTTTAGTAGCAAATTCGGGAGAGAAAATAGTTAATTAACTTTGTTTCGTTAATATTTCCATGTTAATCAATCAACATGCGAACTTAAATTTTTATCAACTGTGCATTTAGGGACTCTGCAACAAAAATAAATGATGGATACAAATGTTGAGTCATGATTAATCGAATAACTTAAGTCCAGGGGCGTAACGTACACTCCGGTAAACCCCCGCATTGCGGAGAGGGGACCAGGATTCTAGGGGGCTCAACGCTTTACTGACGTGAAGTACGTATTTAACCGATTTATAAAATATTAAAGGCAAAAAGATGCCTTTGTGTGTGTATGGAGCCCCTAATATTCTCTATTACGCCTCTGCTAAAATCACTAGTTTCAGTTCTGATTACTTCAAAGATTTACTGTGATTAACAATGGGAATCGTCAAAAATTTTATTGAGCTAAATTTTAAAGACTTCAAGTGTTGTGGAAGTCAAAAGAATGATGTACCGTTTTCATTAGCTCAAGCAGTCTCAATCTCTCAATTTTTAATTCCAGAAATAGACAAATTTTTATTTACATTATTAAGCTAATTATGTTTTTATTCATAAAGAAAACGTAAAAATTCAAAATTAAATTACAGGAAGAAAATAAACAAATAAGTAGAATAGAATAATATAATTAAAAAGGAAAATAAAAAATGTGTGTGAAGTGCACACATGTATTAAATTCATATGAACATCAAATATTTATATTAATGTACATTTTGATGGCGGTAGATGGCAGCACTACTTCAAAAAAGTCTGTCATTATTGGTATTGAAATAAATATACGTAAACACACACAATTCTTTCATAGAAATGCAACACATTGAAAGTACATTTAAAACAAACTGGTAATGTTATCGAAGTGAATAAGCTGAAATAAAATTTTCAATTTTTAAAAAGTTTTGCTATTTTGAGAAAAATTTTAAAAATCAAAGAATTGAGGGATAGAATTTATGTTTTAAATTGGATATACAACACACTGAAGTAATTGCTCAATTAGGAATCACTAAAGAGTTATATAGCAAAATAAATAATATTTTACAAATGCACTGGCATAAAATATCGTAATAGAAATATTAAATGCGTAAAGCTTTTTTAAAACTAATTAAAAACAAACCAAAATCACATTCATACACCGGATACTATCTTGTACTGTAGATGACAGCGAACACAAATTTCTGTCAGAATATCAGGCCTGGAACAAAATCAAGGACAAAGTAGTATAGTTGTTATGTTTTCGGACTCGTAGTCGGCGTGTTATGAGGTCGAGCCCTTGTGCCACAGAAGATCCGCCGAGTTCAGGAGTTGATGCACGTTAACTGTCGAGGCTCAAAGTCCTCACGTTGATGTCGTGTGGAAATTAGGAGAAGCGTCAACCCGGAGGAGGAGTCCCGTCGCCAATAGCTTACTTGTTACTTTGTACGCTAATTTTTTCTCATTTACTTGGTACAAAATTATAAGGCTATTTTTATAACATTATTATAAAAGTTGGAGAGTAGAATATATATAATGGGACGAAGTAGAAACTACTTAAAGTGCCAGTTTAGATGTTTAGCATAGTTTTAAGTGTGAGGCAAATAGGTTTCGTAGCAGATTGAATTCACTGAAAAAAGTTATATAATAAAATTGAACTATTTTGAATTTTAAATTTAGTTTAGGGGAAAAAGTAAAGGA
>BMAV01019036.1:0-36894 GCA_019973955.1 Trichonephila inaurata madagascariensis
AAAACAATTACCGTTTTATTCAAACAAAAGAACCTTTTTTCCTTACTTTTTTAAAAAATTGAAGACCTACTACAATACCGAAAACTTGTTTCCCTTCCCCTCATGTTAAAATCGCATGTGGCATAGAATCGGTGTAAGAATTCGTTCGGTGGGGGGAAATTGAACATGATTTTCTGACAGGTTAGAAAATCACAAGTGTGTGTATGTGTTACCGTTAAAGTGTGAAATCCGTTATTTCATAAAATAACTAGACATACACACATACACACAAGTCAGTTAAAGTATATATCATTATTGAATTCTACACTTTAACTAGGTAATCTATAGAATAACGATTACTTGATCGTTACAGTATGAAATACGGCACTGTGGAACACGGCCTATGGTTTTAGTTTCGAAGCAGAGACTCAAAAATCCTAGGAGATGACGAATTTAAATAAATTTAAAATTTTAAAATACTTTAAAAACGTAAAATGGGGGAGAGGAAATAGGATTATTGCACTGAAATTATATATGCAGAAAACTTATAGGGATATCTATAGGCAGGTAATCTGGTAGGTACAGATGACCAAGGGGGTCTAGGATTCGAGATATACAGGAAATAGATTTGTATGGGGAGGGAGGTTGATTTCTCGTATATCTCGCGATATGACGCAATACTATCGAATCTCTAAATATCAAGACCCTATCTCAATTTCAAAGGGTATCAAAATGTTTACCTACCCATAGGAATAACTTGGAATCATGATATTTTAGTGCTAGAGCCCCCCCCAGGCCTACCAAAAAAGAGCTAAGTGGATAAATGGATGGGTTTCGCCAAAGGTAACATGCGGTTTAAAACTCAAAGCAGACACTCAAATAAATTTCAAGATATTACAAATTTTAAGAAAGTTTAAAACGTTGAAATAAAATATAAGGAATGACCCTATGAGCAAGAAATTTGGTGAGAATATACAATGAAGGCAGAGGAATTGCATGAACCATCTCAGAGCAAACTGAGAGGTTCAGGTGTTGAGCTATTGGAAAAGTGCTGTCCGAGGATGGAGGCACCTGGAGGGTTGTCGTTTTACTTCCTAAAAAGCAGGTAGTTCTATCGTATCCCTCAATACCAACTCCATATTATCAAAAAAATGGCACCATAGGATTAACATGGGGATTGATATTTTAGTGTGTAAGCCCTCCCGTACCCAAAGCAGGTCTCATCATTAGTAAAGAAACTATGAAGGAGAGGGGGGAAGGACTTGCCAGATGTTAGACATCAAAAATATTTATAAAAGAAATTTGAAATTGTTTATTTTTCACTTTAACGGTCCATCATTAGTTACTTCATAGAATAACTAATTTCATAAAATAACTAAGTAAAGTATGAAATATTTAATCTATTATATACTTATAAACTGACTTGTCTAGTTATTTCATAAAATACCAAGCTATTCTATGAAATAACTGAATAATACACTTTAACAATAACATATGTATTTAAAAAATTTTCAATGTTAAAAATACTGTGAGTCATATTAGATTTCGTTCTATCTTATATACTTCTTATTCTGAAAACAATCTACAAATCGATGATTGAGGAAAATATGTTTGCGCACTCTTAAGATATTCAATTTGCTTATATATATATATATATATATATATATATATATATATATGGCCCTAGGTCTGCTGGTAAATGAAGAAAGACAACATCTTTAAAATGTATGTGCTTTATTATTCTTCTAGCACAGATACTTCAACATGGCACCCATTTGGTGCCCGATCGGGTGGAACAAAATACAACAAACGCGAGGAGTCACCAGTCTCTCTGTTGTATTATGCTCTATCTAGGTCAGCGCTCACTCTACCCTTAAATAGTCTTATTCACCTTCAAATCCCTACGCGGTAGTAAAGATTTCGCTCTATTTTTATTAATGATTCACTTAATTTTTAAATTAAACTTTCCAGACCTGACTAAAAAAAAAAAAAGATAGGTTTATCATTTTTGGGGTACCAAGTCACCTTAAGTATATATTTCTCAAAATACAAAAAATAAAGCTTTTACCCCAATCATTTTTTGTTCATAATTTATAAAATTTTTTTATCAAACATAGTAAAATTCGACCCATTTTTTCACAAAAAAAATTTGAAAAAAATAAATTTTTTGAGTTTTTACAAAAGTCTTTTCAGTATATATTACCCATCGTAAATAAATATATATCATAAAAAAATTTTAAACCTGAAACAGTATTTTTTCAAAAAGGTACATCGAACATCAAAATTTATATTTTGAGATTAATTTTTTTTTAAATTTAAAAATACAGGGGAGACTTCTAATCGGCTCTGGGAAAATTTAAAAAAAAATACCCCAATTTATAAAAAAAAGATACATGTTTTGGTGTATTGTATATCAGATTTTCCCTTTTAAAAAAAACAAAAGAAACTTTGTTTGCTTTTTCCCCATTCAAAATGGGCGGGGCCCCAGTTTAAACGATTTTTTTAAAAATATATTTGAAGGTCTTCTGATTACCGTAGGGGTTTAAAAAGAAAAGGGTATTTTTGTAAAGGTTAAATTCTATACAGTTTGAAAATGTAAAAATCTCAAACTGTTAAAAATAAAATAAGATTTTAGCTTTCCAACACCCTTTATCATTATTTATAAACTTGCCCCTCGTGATTATTTTTGTTGATAAATACTTAAGCAATCCAATATACAAAAATTAAGTCACCATTAGCTTTACATAAAATTATTGAATCGCCAAATAAACTGAATCTATCATTAATGCTGCACTTTAAAATTCCTATTATGGAATTCGAAATGCTTTGCCGTTCTTATTCTTTTTGAAAAGTAAACACTTAAGTAAATGATACTTGAAAATGAACTCAGACGCTGTTATTGATTGCAGTTTTCCCAAATAAACCTTACTCTGGAAATGATGAAACCCTTTTTATAATAACTCGATTTTTTAAAATTAACAATCGTGTCGATTTATCGAATCAATTAACCGAAATGTCACCAAGATCTAATTGAATTATCTGCTGTGATCATATATCGAATAAATTGGTAAACAAAAGCTGATATATATTCATTACTTCTGAATAAAATCACTAAATCATGTTTGATACTTAGACTCCTGGAAAAAGATACGTTCAAAAAAGAAAATAAACTACAAAATTTTATCCCCATATAAATTGAAAAATACTTATACGCCCCTAATTTTTTTTTTGTTCTTTTTTTTTCTTAAATATATATATATATATATATATTGTTGGTAATTTATACATTTACCGATTATCCATACTTTATAACAGAGAATAGGATCAAAACCTGGAAATATACATTTTGAAATGGATAATGCCGCAGTATAAACATTATATTCCGACAAACAATATGAAAGAGTCAGTATATTTTAACACAGGGTGGCCAGCCTTTTGGGAGAATTCCCCTATTGATAAGAAAAATTATGTTTGTCACATCCAAAAATTTTCCAACAAAAAAAAAAAAAAAAGATAAAAAAGGGGAAAAAAGTATTTTAGAAGCTTTTAAAGGGATTTTTACCAAATACTTTTTTTTTAGTGTAAAATCAAATATATATATATATATATATATATATATTGGAAATAGTGGAAAAAAAAAAATAATTTAAATAAATGAACACACAAAATTTTTAAACCGGGTTTTTTTGGTTAAAAGGTTCAAACAAATTTTAAACTAGGCTGCAAAATTAGTAACGGAAACATTTCTCCCAAATATATAAAACCGAAAATCCGGTGAATAAAAACCTACTTTTAACCCAAAAAATAGGAACGAAATTTAAAGGGGGTTTTCGCTGTACGCCGGGTATAAAACAAACTTTAAAAAAATTTAAAAAAAAAGAAAAAAAATTTACAATAAAGGGAAAAAAATAGATTTCTACATAAACCGAAATACTGTTTATTTTTTTTTCTGTTTGTTCCTCATATTTTTACAAAGGGCTTTTGTAGTTCTAGAGGTATATCATTTTTCTAAAACTTAGAAAAATACCTTGAATAAATGACTTCAAAACATATATAAAAGTTTCTCACTTACATTTCAGGTTTCTTCGTAAAAAAAGGGGTACGCGTTATACTGTGAATGTAACTAAAATTTGCAGCTTGAAAGTATAGGGGCGCGTTATACGTCGAAATTTACCGTAATTACTAAGTCTTATTGTGGGGAATTGGGAATTTTTTTCCAAGTATTTATATTGGGTAAACTCTTGAAGAAATTTGGGAAAATTAAAATTGTTTTTAAAGGGGCATATCAGCTAGTTGTGAGCGAATTTTTATTTTTTTTCATAAAAGCATTTATTCACAAACATATCTTTAAACCCAAATAATTTAGAGTTTTTTTTTTCCCGAACAACTACATTTAAAAAAAAATTTTATTTATTATTATCTTTTAAGTTTTAAAATTTTTCAGTAAGTCCCCGAGTGCCACTGTTACAACTCCGCGTGACAACAACGCGTGCTGCCGGTTGGCCACCTCTGTTTTGATACATTATTTACTCATTCAATATTTTCAGGCGTACATATCTTCCTTGTCTTGTCTCGTAAGCTTACTGTAAAAATGAAATTAAGTTTCCTACTCAATAAAACAAATCGGAGGATTTATTTTACTTCTAAAATTTAAAGATACAGTTTTATAAACTTATATTTGTCATAATTATGGAATTCATACTGGCTCTTTCAAAACACTTTTTTCCCTTCCAAAAAACTTTTTTTAAACTTGGATATTCTTTTTTATGTATTTAATTTTTTTCAGTGCGGGGTGTATGTGACTGGGGGCTCCCTTCCCAAACGGGTAACCAATTTTGATGACATTTTTTTTGGGGGTTTAAAAGGTTTTAATTCCAAAATTTGGTCCGATATAGCAATTAATAAAACATATTTAATTAAAAACCAAAACAAAAAACCCTAATTGTTTTTTCCCGTTTGTTGTTTATTTTTTCTAATGCGCAGGAAGGGAAAAAAAAAAAGAAAAATAAAAAAATTTTTTTTTTCCCCCGGGACCAATTATATGTTGCGTGTCCGGGGTTGGCAAACCACAGCATCTGTTTGCTTATTCCCCTCAAAGGGTTAACCCAAAATTTTGCATTCAATGGGATTACGATAAATTTGTTTTTGTGCATTAAAAAATACCTGTTATGAAAAAAGCTCGAGTTCATCTTTTTTTTTTCATTTAAATTTAAAAAAAAGTTTTAAATTTCTATTCAGAATAAAACTTCTACTATATTCAACAAAATTTATAATATACACTTACTCCCCACGCAATCGAAAAGGTCGAGTTGGGGGTAACTGTGCAATAATGATGACGTCCCGGTATTGTAATAACTTTTTTTAAAAATTTTCATTAAAAAAGGGCCCGATTGGTACAACTTATTCCAAAAAATTTGAAAGTTTCGGTTTAAGACGGGGTGTACAGAACAACCCCGTCGGGCCCAAAATTTTTTTATAATTTTGCGCAATTAAATAAATCAATAAAATAAACTATTTTATTTAACTTAAAAAAATTTAAAAAAAAAAAAAAAATAGGTCATTGCAATTTTTTTTAAAAAAATTAAATTACTATCTTGAACTAACTGAGATGAGAATTTGCTATATTTATTAGTTTCCTTGTTTATTCGTGCAGAAAGAAAATTTTTTTTGCGTTTATTTTTTTCGGGGCGGAATTAAGTACAAATTTTTTTAACACTAGAAAAAACTGAAATTTAGTTTTATACCATATTGCCCAAAAGCAGTCAAAAAAGACTGCACTTCAAAAAATGATTAATGTGTAATTAAATTTGCTTAAAAATTTAGTTTTTAATATTTTTATATTGTTTATGGTCATATAACAATTTATTTATATTAACAATAAAAAAAATTACTTTACTTGGAAAAAAAATATATTTAAAAAAATTTCCCAAAAAATTTTGCATTATATATTTTTGTTTTTTTAATTTTAAACTAAAAAACAGTCAAAATGACTTTCTTGGGGGAAAAAAGGATAAAAATTTTTATAAAATATTAAATAATAACAGTTCGAATCTCTTGAATTTTAAATTTGATTTCAAAAAGTAACATGTTTCTCGTCTATATACTATAATTCTGCAATTTTTTTTAATTGCAAGATGTTATTTCAGTTACTCATAATTAGCAAATATAGTCGAACCTCCATATTACGAACCTCTATATTGCGAAATTTTCTATATAATGAACTTTTTTTGGAACCAAGAACATTTCATTTTTCTTTAAAATAACCTCTCAAAGCAAAAATGCCTTTTCTTTTTGAACTTTTCTCTTGTGATTCAATTTTTTTTCCTATTTCCTAGTATTTCTAAATTTTTGTTATTTTCTTTTAATCGTTAAATCGTGATCATAAATCTTGAACTGATTTTATTAGGTGCCTGATTCAAAGATAATAAAATTCTGCTGTTTTATCCAAGTGCAACCAAACGCATTTTCAGTTCCGGAAACAACTTCGATATCCCCTTTCACCTTCAGGAAAGTTGTCTGTGTCTGCGTGTTCTTGAACTAGTCTCCGTTCATTCGTAGTATTGATCCGTCGTAATGGTAACTTAGTTTCTTGTACTCCAAAAAAGTCAAAAATAAAATTTTTAAAATCAAAAAGGGAAAAAAAATTTAATTTTCAGGGGAGGAATAATGGCAAAATATATAAAATAAATAGATATTAATTTACAAAAAATGTAAATAGTTTCTGTTTTTTTTTAATATTTAGTGTTTATAAATTTAAAATTGGTTTAATGTGGTTTATCATGAAAATAGAAAGATGAACCTCCATATAACGAGCTTTTCTTAGGATTTTAGCGACTTCGTTATATAGAGGTCTTACTGTATTTCATTAAAGCCGTAGGTTGTACTTTAAGTTACATTCTGAATAACTTTTATAGTGCTACATAACGTAAACGACATTAATAAAACTTTTTATCCAAATATTTTTTAATATTATAAATTCTGGTACTATATACATTTAGATAGCAGTTGAGATCTTCAATTATTTTTACATTGAACTATTTATACAATGCATTAAAATATCATTTCTTTCGTATTTTAATCCTCTGTACTACAAACTTATTTGTAACCAATATAACTGTGTAAATACCAGCATAAAACGATGAAAATAAGTTTTAAAATTGGAATAAATGTAACTAAAAAGTATTGTTTCAAGAAACATTTTGGAATACAAAAAATAGAGGGCTGGGAAAAGTTTTGTAAAATCCCTCCCCCCAAATGCAAATAGATTTTTTTTTGCTACAATCAATAAATTTATTTCGAGGTATAATGATTTCCTTAGCAAACATAAAGATATTTTTTAAAAATATCTACAATTTTTTTAAAATTTTTGTATTTGTCAAAGGGGGATATTATTTGATTTCATTCCATAATCAATAAAATCATTTATCGAAAAAATAGTATTGCCACGAAATTGTTTCGGATACCCGCCATACTAATTTATTTATACAAAGAAAAAAAAAACTTTTGTACTCTCGACATTACTACGAAACAACAAATATATATTTCTTGAGGTTATTAATTTTTTCTCAATCTATGCAAATGTGTATGGTGCTCCTCCTGAAATAATAAAGGAGGTTACAAGTATAATGCATTTGATTCTATTGTGCGCAGAATTTGTCATGACTCTTTCTTCGTGGCTAAATTTTGTTCTCAGAATCCAATTCAATTTTTATATACATAAATATTATACATTTATGCATGTATAGTGTTATGAATCCCCTATTGCTCAGTGAAAAATGTTTAAACGAAAAAAGGGGACGAAAAATTTTTTGTTTAAACGAAAAAAACATATTTCATAAAATTCGTTTATTAGAAATATTTTATTAAAGATATTGAAAGCATCATTTAATAAAATTTATAAAAAAAAAACATTCACAAGCCCTTAATGAAATAAATACATGTTCTCAAGTTTTCTGAAAATAAAAAAACATTTATTGAGTTTTTGGAAAATATTCTTTTTTCTTGCATTGTCTTTTTTAGCATCAAATCATCAACAAATTGTTCGATGTCGTCCATTTTGTTATTGATTTCGCCATTGAAATATGCGTCCAAGTAACTGCTCATACTTTTCATGTTGCTCCTTATTCTGGATGACGGGGGAACAGGAGCCATTATTCATTTCATTTTTGTCTTCGGAACTTCATTAGTGATATTTTTTTAGCTTTGAAAATACTTCAAAATGTCTTTATTTTCCGTAATTGGTACTGAACACCCATTATGATCATCTATTTCCCAAAAAGGTTCTTCAATGACGGGATGACATTTTAAAAAAAAAAACTTTTTTCAAAAATTTCATTAAGTGTTTGCTCAGTTTCAATAGTTCAACCCAACAGTTCAATCCAGCTGGTGTTGCGACGGGTCTATCCGCGTTCTTTTTAATTCTAATCATCTTGGGAAATATTAGGTTTTTTTAAATTTTTATAAAAGCTTCCTCCCCCGGGAAAATGTCCCCATGTAATTTAAAATGTTTTATAGTAAAACTTTCATGTTAGAATGAGAGAAAGGGTTAACCAATGAATAAGGGGTTTGGGTTTAAATGTTTAGTGAGGCGTGGATACTTCATAGTTGATTATTGTAAAATTAAAGTTGCCGATCTGTCAACTAGGAATCAAATTAAATTAGGCCGCTAAAATTAAAGGGTTTACTAGACTTATGTGAATCTGATTATTTAAAGTCTTCTCGTATCTCGCCTACTTCATTAATTGCTTTCCATTTTTGGTATTTGGGTGCGTCTCCAAACTTGTTGTTTATAACTGAGAATAAATTGGTTACTTGAAATATGGCTAGTCTTCCTTCTCACTCTCCACCATTAAAACCCGGGGGCGCCCTTTAATTTTTTCTGTATTTTGTTAAATTTTAAAAAAAGGGAAATTTTTTGTGTTAAGGGATATTTATTAAATGTTAAGAGAAAAAGTAAAAAGTTCATGCAAACACATTGCGACATAACCATCCTGTGATGACTATGTCTTTGGGATCCGAAAGCTAGAGGTGTAGGTTATCTAAATGATGAGACATATTGGATTCAATCCTTTTTTTAAGGGAAATAACATATTACTTAATTCAAATTGAAAACCCAAAGTGGGGTTAACCAAAAAATTATATTCAGTTAATCGCGCAACTAGATCATTTATCTTATATAATAAATTAACGTTACTTTTCCTATACAAAATATTACCTTTTTCAGGTCCTTCCCCTTTAATTTAGGAAATACCATAACTTAATTTTAGCTACGAAGATTCCACTTCATAATTTAAATTTTTATGAACGTATCTTTTTTTCCAACTATGGACATCTAACTCTTGATCCCAATGATTCCCACTAATTATCCTAAACGCCCCCCCTTATATAAGCTTTATCCAAATTTTATCTCATTTACATATTTGATCCTTTATCTTCTTGGTTTTGGGGTTTGGAAGGTTTTGCCATTAATCGTGGCCGTCAAAAGAAAGGGTTATTTAGAAGGGACGCGGAATACCATATAGTTTGTCGGGATCATTGCATTATTTCGCGTTAAACCGATACATTTCCCCGTGTTGTTGTTGTTTAATGCCACCTGTCTGGCGTAGTCAGATAAAGGGCCCAAAATTCTTGGCCTTGGGCACCATACGGGTGACAGTCAAACCACCCGGTAAAATTTCCCCAAAAGGACGATAGATGGTGACACCCCCTACCCCCACCCCCAAATTTGGTATGGAACGAAGGGGGGAAATTTCTCCGTAAACTGCACTCATGATTAAACCCCGCCAGACCCACTTTTTAAGGAAAAGCACTTTGAAACTCGGGGGGATTTGGTGGCATCGGGCCTGAACCCGGGCCCTTTCCCGGGTCGGTCCGATCTCTAACCCTAGGCCTCAGGCTCCTTCAGCGTTTTCGTGTTAAACATATTTCACTGTATTTAAAAACGAACATCTATTTTTTAATTTTTATTAATGTAGAAAAACGTTGATGCGCCTCGATGTTTGGGCCCCCTTTGGGGGCGGCTTGACGCCCTTTTTCCCAGCAAAACCCTAGGACCCCATTCCACATCTCAGATTTCAAACAAATGATGTCATTTTTGGGCCCAAAAAAAACCCCCAGCCCCACCAGTTTCTTTTTCAATATATTAAGACCCTTAATGTCACAAATCTGAGGCCACAATTGATAAATGTATGATACAATTTATCGCAAAATTTGATTGGGAGTTTTTGTCCATCCATTCATTGATTCGTGTACAAGCATATATTATCAAAAATTTTTTTTATAGAAAGTCAGATTTTAATTCATCTTTTTTAAAAAATCTTGTTTCCTTGGTAGTTATTAGAATAAAAGTGCCCTTAAAGTAATGGAAAAAGAAAAAAAAGAATGGTATAGAAGGTAACCTGTAGGAAGAAGGACTTTAAAAATAATGGTAAAAAAGGTAAGCTTTAGAAAGAACGACTTTGAAAAGAATGTTAAATTAATGAATGGTAAGAAAGAATTTAAGAAAAAAATGGTAAAAAAAATAAGCTGTGGAAGAAAAAAACTTTTGAAAAAAATGTTAAAATTAATGTGGGGGAAAAAAAATGGTAAAAAAAAGGTAAGCTGTGGAAGAACGACTTTAAAAGAATGTTAAATTTTGAAAGGGAAGAAAAAAACTTAAAAAAAGAGAATGGGAAAGGGTAAGCTGTGGAAAAACGACTTTGAAAAAAAGAAAAATTTAATGTGGTAAAAAAAGGTGCTTAGGAAGAACGACTTTGAAAAGAATGTTTAAAATTTAAAGAATGGTAGAAAAAAACTTAAGAAAGAGAGGTAAAAAAAAGGTGGGTGTGGGGGAAAGACTTTGAAAAGAATGTTAAAATTTAAAGAATGGTAGAAAAAAACTTAAGAAGAATGTTAAATTAATGTGGTGAAAAAACTTAAAAAAGAATGGTAAAAAAAGGTAGCTGGGCGCTTTGAAAAGAATGTTAAGTTAATGAATGGTAGGTAAACTTAAAAGAATGGTAAAAAGGTAACTTTAGGAAGAACGACTTTTAAAAATTTAAATTTAAAGAATGGTAAAAAAAAGAACTTAAAAAGAATGTTAAATTAATGAAGGGAAAAAAACTTAAAAAAAGAAGGTTAAAAATTTAAAGAATGGTGAAAAAAAACTTAAAAAGAATGATACAGAAGGTAAGCTTTGGAAGAACGACTTTGAAAAAAAATTTAAAAAGAATGGTAAAAAAAATTTAAGAAAAAAATGGGAAAGAAAGGGAAGCTGTGGAAAAGGGGCTTTGAAAAGAATGTTAAATTAATGAATGGGAGAAGGACTTAAAAAAGAGAGGAAAGGTAAGAAGGTAAGCTGTGGAAGAACGACTTTTTAAAAAAATTTAAATTAATGTGGAAAAGGACTTAAAAAAGAATTAAGAAGGTAAAATGTAGGAAGAATGACTTTGAAAAGAATGTTAAATTAATGAATGGTAAAAAAAATTTAAAAAAAGAATGGTAAAAAAATAAACTGTGGAATAGACTTTGAAAAGAATGTTAAATTAATGAATGGTAAGAAAGAACTTAAGAAAGAATGGTAAAGAAGATAAGCTGTAGGAAGAACGACTTTGAAAAAAAATGTTAAAAAATTGAAAGGTAAAAAGAACTTAAGAAAAAGAATGGTAAAAAGGTGCTGGGAAGAACGACTTTTAAAAGAATGTTAAATTAATGAATGGGAAAAAAAATTTAGAAAATGGTAAAAAAAAATAAGGGTGTGGAAGAAAAACTTTGAAAAGAATGTTAAATTAATAATGGGAAGAAAGAATGGGTAAAAGAGGAAAAACTGTGGAAGAATGACTTTGAAAAAATGTTAAATTAATGAATGGTGAAAAATTTAAGAAAAAATGGTAAAAAAGGGAAGCTGTAGGAATAACGACTTTTAAAAAAAATGTTAAAAATTAAATGGTGAAAAAACAAAAAAAATGGTAAAGAAAACTGTAGGAAGAACGACTTTGAAAAAAAGTTAAAATTTAAAATGGTAAAAAAAAGAACTTAAAAAAGAAAAATGGTAAAGAAGGTAAGCTGTGGGGAAAAACGACTTTGAAAAAGTTAAATTAAGAAAGGTAAAAAGAACTTAAGAAAAGAATGGTAAAAAAAGGTAAGCTGTGGAAGAACGACTTTGAAAAAAATGTTAAATTAATGAATGGTAGAAAAATTTAAGAAAAAATGGTAAAAAGATGCTGTGGGAAGAACGACTTTGAAAAAAGTTAAATTTGAATGGTAAAAAAAGAATGGTAAAGAAGGTAAGTTGTAGAAAGAACGACTTTGAAAAAAAATGTTAAATTAATGAATGGTAAGAAAGAACTTAAAAAAAGAGAATGGTAAAAAAAAGGTAAGCTGTGGGAAAAGAATGATTTTGAAAAGAATTTAAATTAATGAATGGTAAAAAGAATTTAAAAAAAGGGAATGGTAAAGAAAGGAAAAGCTGAAAAAAAAGAACGACTTTGAAAAGAATGTTAAGTTAATGAATGGTAAGAAAGAACTTAAGAAAGAATGGTAAAAAAGGTAAGCTTTAGGAAGAACGACTTTGAAAAGAATGTTAAATTAATGAATGGTAAGAAAGGATTTTAAAAAAAGGAAAATGGTAAAAGAAGGTAAGCTGTGGGAAGAACGATTTTAAAAAAGAATGTTAAATTAATGAATGGTAAAAAGAACAAAAAAAGAATGGTAAAAAAAGGCCCAGCTGTAGGAAGAACGATTTTAAAAAAGAAGGGTTTAAATTTAAATTTGAATGGAAAGAAAAAATTTTAAAAAGAAAGGGAAATTGGTAAAAAAAGGTAAGCTGTAGGAAGAACGACTTTGAAAAGAATGTTAAATTAATGAATGGTAAAAAAATTACTTAAGAAAGAGAATGGTAAAAAGAAGGTAAGCTGTGGGGAAGGGATTTTTGAAAAGAATTTTAAATTAATGAATGGTAAGAAAGAATTTAAGAAAGAATGGTAAAGAAGGTAAGCTGTAGGAAGAACGACTTTGAAAAGAAAGTTAAATTAATGAATGGTAAGAAAGAATGGTAAAGAAGGTAAGCTGTAGGAAGAACGACTTTGAAAAGAATGTTAAATTAATGAATGGTAAGAAAGAACTTAAGAAAGAATGTTAAATTAATGAATGGTAAGAAAGAACTTAAGAAAGAATGGTACAGAAGGTAAGCTTTAGGAAGAACGACTTTGAAAAGAATGTTAAAATGAATGGTAAGAAAGAACTTAAGAAAGAGAATGGTAAAAAAGGTAAGCTTTAGGAAAAACGACTTTGAAAAGAATGTTAAATTAATGAATGGTAAGAAAGAACTTAAGAAAGAGAAATGGTAAAGAAGGTAAGCTGTAGGAAGAGCGACTTTGAAAAGAATGTTAAAAATGAATGGTAAGAAAGAACTTAAGAAAGAGAATGGTAAAGAAGGTGAGCTGTAGGAAGAACGACTTTGAAAGGAATGTTAAATTAATGAATGGTAAGAAAGAACTTAAGAAAGAATGGTAAAGAAGGTAAGCTTTTGGGAAGAACGATTTTTGGAATGTTAAATTAAAAAGGTGGTTTTAAAAAAGGGAGAATGGAAAAAGAAGGGTAACCCTTAGGAAGAACGACTTTGAAAAGAATGTTAAATTAATGAATGGTAAGAAAGAATGGTAAAAAAGGTAAGCTTTAGGAAGAACGACTGAAAAGAATGTTAAGTTAATGAATGGTAAGAAAGAACTTAAGAAAAGGGAATTTTGGAAAAAAGGTAGTTTTTAGGAAGAACGATTTTTAAAAAAGAATTTTAAAATTAATGAATGGTAAAAAAAGAATTTAAAGAAAGAATGGTGAAGGAAAATTTTTGGAAGAACGACTTTGAAAAGAATGTTAAATTAATGAATGGTAAGAAAGAACTTAAGAAAGAGAATGGTAAAGAAGGTAAGCTGTAGGAAGAACGACTTTGAAAAGAATGTTAAATTAATGAATGGTAAGAAAAAAAACTTAAAAAAAGAATGGAAAAAAGAAGGAAAAGCTTTTGGAAGAACGACTTTGAAAAGAATGTTAAATTAATGAATGGTAAGAAAGAATTTAAGAAAGAATGGTAAAGAAGGTAAGCTTTTGGAAGAACGACTTTGAAAAAAAAAAATTGGAAATTAATGAATGGTAAGAAAGAATTTAAGAAAGAAAAATTGGAAAAGAAGGTGACCCGTAGGAAGAAAACGATTTTAAAAAGAATTTTAAAAATTAATGAATGGAAAAAAAAAAATTTTAAGAAAAAAATTTGGTAAAGAAGGTAAGCTGTAGGAAGAACGACTTTGAAAAAAATGTTAAAGTAATAGCAAGAAAGAACTTTAGAAAGAATGATAAAGAAGGTAAGCTGCAGGAAGGACTTCGAAAGCATGTTACACAACCAGGTGTACCCTACGATGCAAATATTGTTTTCTTTAGAAAGTGCTTATTTTCAGGGTAATAAGTATCCTATACATACAGTTAAACCTATTCGGACATAGCATGAAGAACAATGCTAACGAAAACGTACAATTTTTTTTTCTGTACCTGAGAAGTATTGAGTCTTCTTTGTTAATTTTGAAAAGCTGAGTAAAAGGTCGATAAACACCAGTTGCCATTCTATGAGATATTTCCCTGTATGTCCATGAGATGAACGATTTATTATTCTTTTAATACCATTCCTGAATGGTACAACTCTAAACTTAGAGACATTTAGATCATTTTGCATTGGGGAAAGATAATCTTATTTTTTGTGAACAAGTCTTTTTGATCTATGGTATTTTTATATATTATTTTGGAAACTATCTGTATCATCTTATGCATCATTTTATTTTGCTCTATTGAGTTTTCAGAATGGAATAGCACAATAAACGAAAGTGAACTGCATATTCTAGATGATTTCATTGTGGCTAAATTATCGGAGGGAGAATGCCATACTTCCAATGCAAGATAAATCACCAACTACTTGTGTATGGAAACATATATCGGGAGGTTTTACCTAGCCGTTTAACTATATCACCTTAAGATATAATTTGCAATATTAATTTACATATTCTCCATCTCCTATTAAAGTGCTCAACTTTTGTACTTATGTGGAAATGGAACCTACATTTATTTTTTTTCTCTAAAAATTTAAAAAGCCCCCCTAAACCCAATAATTAAAAAAAACTTTTTTTAAGCTCTTCTTTGTCTGTTACGAGCTTTCCTCGTAATTCCAGACCTACACAATTCAATTTCAAATCTAAGCCAGATCTCATCACCTCAAATTCCAATTTTTTTTGCAGGAAATATTAAGTGGGGGAAAATTTTAATTTTCTTAATTTTTAAAAATTGTGTTCCCCAATATATATATATATATATATATATATATATATATATATATAGTGACTCAAACTCTCTCACTCATCACTGAATCTAGGTAACTATTAAACACCTAGTCTTGAAATTCAACAGACATGTTGTTTTTCTTGAGTAGAGATCCAATAAGAAACAGTTTTTGTAGAAATTGATTACCAAGGATAGTGTTACGATAGCGTTATAGACAAACCTCATGTTTTTGAACTGTTAGACCTACAGGGGCTAGAAACTTGTTAAGCATTTAACTTTTATTCACTAGAGATTTATACAGAAAGAGTTTTGAAGATTTTTTACTTTCGAAGGGACCTTCAGGAGTCACGGGCATTAGAGATGAAAAGACATTCTGTTTTTGAACTATTACATCTACAGACTAGAAATTTGGATGCCGTTTTATATTGCTGAGATGAGATTTGATAAAAATGGATTTTGCAGGAATCAAAGGAGGTTTGGGGGTGTAACAGATAAACATTTCAGTTTTTTAAACGCTTAGATATTTCGGGACTAAAAAAGTTCAAAAATTTTTTTAATTACCGGAAAAATAGGGGATAAAACCCGCATTTTTAAAACACAAAAAAAATAAGAGCGAAATTTGGGGTGCGCGTTATACGCCGGATATAAAAATAAAAGCTTTAAAAAAAAAAACGATGAACACAAAAAAAAACCAAATTTCTCATATATGGAAATATGCTTTTTTAAAAAAAAGGGGCTTTTCCTTATAAACTTAAGGGTTGAAATTTCCCAAAAAGTATACTTTTTTTTTTTAAAAGTTTGGGGAATAATATCTCGTATAAATGTTTTTTAAAACAACAGTATTGCCACCCATTTCCAGGTTTCTTTGTAAAAAGGGGGTAAAGCGTTATACGGTGAATATACATAAAACAAAAATTGAAGCTTGGATAGGTGGGGTTATACCCCCGGATTTCCCGGTAATTAATTAATTTATTTATTTTAATTTAATTTTTTTTTTAAAGGTTTATCCGAAAAAGTTGGGAGATTTTTTTTAAGTTTTCAAAAAACCCCTAATATTTTTACTTTTTTAAGTTTCACTTCTATACACAAAATAGAAAATACAGTTAGAAATAATTATATGTACAAAAAATTTTTTAAAAATTTAAAATTTTTAAAAAAGAAATTTTAATGAAATTTTTGGATTTTTTTCCAAACACACTATTTTCTAAAATATTTTATATTTTCAAAAAATATTGTTGCAATACATTTTTAAACACATTTCTAGGGGAAACCTACAAGTGTTAAATTTTTTTCTTTTGAACCCAAAGGGGTTATAGCCAGTCGAGCTAGCGAACCGGGAAATTCAATCAAATTATAAAATTTCCAAAAAAAAATACAACTAAAAAAATAACAAAAAAATTTTCCCAATTTCTTAGCTTGTAGGCCATCCTCTAGATAATACAATTAATAAAATTTGTGTAAAATTTCATACAAGTATCTTTTAATATTTTTTCAGATATCATTTTTTGCAATATCTGAAATTTAAAAAAAAAATATTTTTGGGAGAAAATGCATTTAAACTTTATAAAAGCAATTTCAAAAAAAAAGACAAATATATTACTACAACTTTCCTGTTTTAAATTTTAACGATTCCACTTTTTTGGTTTTTTTTTAAAAATTTTTTTCTTTTTTTGGGCCCCCTTTTTTTTCTCTGGTTGTTTTTAAAAAGGGAAAAAGAATGTTGTTTCGGAGTCCCCGACTCAAAAAGAGTAACAAACCTCCCCACCCACGCAGTCTATAATTCCCTGAATTTATCCCAAAATCTTTTAAAAATACCTAACAAATCAATAAAAAGTTTTTTTTAAAAATAATGACTGCAAATGTGTCCCCAAAAAGAAAATTTTTTTTAGCTGATAAAATTTTTTTCGAAACAATTTGCCAAAAGGGGGTTTTTTAAAAATGAGTATTTGTATTAGTGTTTTTACCGTGGAGGCAATTTATAATAACTGCTTATCACATTTGCTTCATGTCCCACATTTTAAAAACAATATTTGAAGGGGTTCACAGAAAAACCTACATTTTTTTGTGTTTATTTTTTTCCCCGCTTCGTTTCCTCCCCGATAGTCAACCAAGTTCTCAGCTCCAATCAAGCATAAAACCATATATGGATTTCTCCCTGCTGGAGCAACAGGAAAAAGCCCCCTATTGAAACCCCAGCATAGCGGGGGATTGGTGTTACTGCTACAACAGTTTAAATTTTTTATTAAACATATTGATAAGTTTTCCCTTCTCACCGGGGTTTTTTTCGGGCCCTTTTTTTTTAAAAATTTTTTCTTCATCGACAAATTAATCCCCAGAAGTATCTTATGCACTCATTTTTGGGTAACATTAACACCATACACATCTTTAACAGAAAGGTACCCTTTGGGAATCACCATCACAAAAAAGAAATACATATTTTTAACATTTCGTAGTGAAAAAACATAAAAAAGATTTTCTACACCCAATAGATTCCATATTTAAAGTAAATCCCAGACGATTGCAGGAACACGCTTGTAGGGCGGGACTTGGGGGAATTTTCAAAAAAAACTTTTCTAACTTTTCCCCAAACCCTAGAATTTCCCAGTGTTAATGTATTAAGTTTCTATAGAAACCACTTTTTTAGCGATGAATGTCCATGTGTCTCTGCCGAAAACGGATATTCCACATTTTTTTCAACGGGACATTTTGGAACATTTGATAATGTTGTTTGCTTCCAAAGCAGTGTCTTTCCCATGGCATTTTTAGCCGTTAGTGTAGCAGCAGAAAAAGGATTTTTCCCCAAAGTGTAAATGCCCCTTTTTTGCCCCAACAAGGCCAGTTCAGCTTAGCACATAGTTTTTCACCGAAGAATGTCATTTTTTTAACCCTCACCTTCCACAAATAAGTTTCAAATTAAAAAATTTTGTTTTTACCCTCTTCAGTAGCTAAAAAAGGACAATAAAAGTACACTTGGAGCTTTTTTGAAGTCACATTAGAAGTCAGCCCAAACATATAAATCTTCCATGCAGGTATAGATTGTTCTAAAAAACAATTGGAGAAACACAAAATTTTAAAACACATTTCCCCCAATTTAAATAAAATATTCAAAATTACCTCTTAATGTTCCACTAAAACATTTTTTTGTTCTATGAAAACCCCCTTTATTTAAATTCCCAGTTTTTGTTCTTACAAGTTTGAGCACACCCAAGTCAAGAACACTGCAAGTAAACCCTTCCACTTTTTTTGTAATCAGTCACCAGCAAAAGTAGTTTTTTTCAAGAGGGTTAATTTAATCCATTTGTTACCCGTTATAAGTAGATAAAAGTAAAAGAAAAATTTTTCAAAAAAAAATTAATGTTTAAAAAATTGTAAAATTAAAACGAAAAAATTCAGTTTTTGAAGAAATTTGGGGAGCAACATTTCGTAAGATTCAAATCAAAAAAAAAACATGTGAGGTCACAAGAAACAGATTTTCCAAGCAAAACTCCCAAATTAAAAAAAATTGAAATTGATGCCTATCAAAAAAAATAGTTTTAAAAATTGTCGAAATTGTTTTTTAAAATTTTAATGGGTTGAAATTGCAAAAAATTTTGGGTAAAAGCATGTTAAGCAGTCAACTTCCGGTTTCGATTTCACCTCTTCCGGTTTTTTATTTCACCGCTGTGATTAAAACAACTGTTTAAATTTTTTTTTAATTATCACACAAAACAAAACAAAAAGGGAGATTTAGAAAAAATAATCGTTTTAAATTTTAAAAAAATTGAATAAAAAGAAAAAAATTTATTTTAGACCGAAAATGACGTTTTCAACGTAGTCGGATACCTTAAGTAGAAACACAATTATCCATACCGAGAGTCAGTTATAGTGGCGTGAAAGATAAGTATACTTCCCTTTTAGAAATTCCATTTTTTAAATCAAGAAGAGATGATTATAAGAATTGTTTTCCATAGAATGGGAAGTTTTTTACGAAAAGGGCGTAGAATCTATTCCCCCAGTGTTTCTCAAACTGTGGGGCGCGCCTCCCTGGGGGCGCGATAATCCTTCAAGGGGGGCGCGAGCATATCGAAAATAAAAAAGGGTTAAAAAAAAAATTTACTGGAATAAAAAAAAAAAAACTTTCTGATATAATAAAAAAATAAGAGTTACATTTTATATTTTTTATATATCATCTTGGGGGAAAAAGGTCATCAAAAAAAAAAAGATTCTACTTTGAACGCTCATTAGTTATCTTTGATCCTAGAACTAAATAAAAAAAAAATTTTGTTTGCTTTGCTTTTTAATCCCAAGATGAGAGATTTTTTTTTTACGTTTTTTTAAAACCCCAAAAAATTACTTTTGCCGGGTTTCCAACTTATTCTGTTGCGCTTTTTTTACAATGTGAAAAAAGTTTTTTGATTACATGGATAAGCTTTTTTGAGCACTTTGAAGGATTAATTGGCCAAAATTTATTTTTATGAGTGTACTGAAGCATATAAAAAAAATCGTTTTTCTGGGAAAACTGTTTATTTGTTAGCAATGACCTTGACCGAGAATCCCCTAATATGACAGTCTTAATGGGAGCTTTAAAAAGAATTGATAACATATCTCCTTTTTTTTGGGGTGGGAAAAAGTTTTTTTTGAATCTTAAGATACCTGTTTAACCCAGTTCCCCCGGGACGAACCCCTATTTTTTAAAAAAAATTTTCTTGAACATGCTGCATTTTTTCCCCTATGAATAACTTAGTGGGATTAATTGTGATATTGTACGACTGATTACGGTTTTTTAAAAAGTAAAAAGAGCAGGGTATAAAAAAATTGGTCATCTGTGATCTCTGAAAAGGTAATTGAAGCCCGATCAAACAAGGGGAAAAACTTGCTGAAAAAAAAGCATATTAATCATGTTAGCGGAAATTTCAGAAAAGCAATAAAAAAGAAAGGAAAATTTCCCAAAAAGCTACATTAAGAACTTTATCAAAAAAAAATATGAAACCAAAATATACCCCAAAATGCATTTCCCCCCTGTCAAAAAATCACAAGCAAGAAAAAATTCAACAGGATATTTGTCGATCATCAAAAAGGGCATTAAAATTACAATACAGTTTTGCTTGCATATAACTTTTTCCTTTAAAGTTAGCAAAAAATGTCTGTGATTTGTGTTTTTTATTAAGGGTCCGCCCCATTTGGAATAATTTAGTTCAGTTTTTTTTGGGTATTTTCTCAAATTATGAAAGACAAAAGAAAAATCCTTGAAATGGGGAAGTATATTTTTCTTTGTTAAATTATTCACTGAAATTGTGATTTTATCTTGTATATTTAAAATAATTATAAAAAAAAAAAAAATGGGGTGCATCACTCCCCCGCGACCATTAACGTTAGGGGATCGAGTTCACACCTGATCCCGGGCATTCTCGCTTTAAAAAATTAAAAAAAAAAAAAACACAATTGTTATTCATTAGAATTTTTTTTATTCTTTTTTATTACTTAACATTTATTCTAAATGCTAATTCCCCCCCAGGCTTAAAATTACAGTTCATTCAAAAACCGTTTATAATATAGTATTCATTTCAATAAATCATTTTGCATTTTTTTTATACATTGCCTTTCACTTGGTTTTACTCTTTAACATTTAAACCTTTTTTATATCCCAAAAATAATGTTTAAACATTTTTTAAAAAAAAAACTGTGTTAACAGTGGGTACTTCCCGCCAGTATAAGAACAAGTTTAATAATTACCGGGGGACTTCCATGGGCTTTCTTGCAGAGCAAAATTTTTCAAAAGGGTGGCTAAAATTAGAAATTGAAAAACTCAGAAATTATTTTTGATATTTAAACTTAGATCCCATATTTTTTCTTCAAAGTAGTCATCGCAGAAAATCCGGGTTCACAAAGGTATGATGTTAAAAAAAAGGGAATAGTATACGAAAAATTTTTTTTCAGTGCAGGAAAAAAGCATCCAACCCCTATCCCCGAATTCAAAAGTGATTTATTACAAAAATTTCCCCTTTTAAATTTTGTCACTGGATGTGAAATCTGGGGAAAATCTCTTTTTTGGCAGTTGGGGCCCTTCTGGGAAATATTTTGAAATAGATCCCCCCCCCATTCGTAACTTGCTATCAATTTGCCCTCGTTGTGTAATTTTTTGATGCTTTATTATCGTCGAATGCCCCGCCGTGATTTAAAAAAATATTTAAGGGTTTTGTTTTTTAACCAATGATAAAAATAAAGGGATTTGGGCTCCCCTTGGAACCGTGATTTAAAAAAAGTATAAATGGGGTAATTGTCATGATATTTATTCCTTAGATTTGAATAAATAAAAATTTTTTAAGGGCATTTTTACAAAAAAATTTATTTAAAACACTATTTTGGCAAAAATTAAAAGAATAATTTTTTTTTTCCAAAAACCCTTTTTAGAAAAAAAGCCCTTTTTTTATAATAATATTTTTCCGTATATTAAAAACAGACCTCTACAGAGGCTGAAATAAATTTTTGAAAAAATTTACATTATTTTCAGAGTTACCACCCCTTTAAATAATTATTGGCGTTTTTTTTTAAATTTGTTCCGCTCTGTTGTCGTAAAATAGGGGTAAACCCACTTCCCAAGTTTTTTATATTTCAAAAAATTTTAGTTGCCTCCCGTTTGAGAGGGGCTGAGCTTAAAAAGACAGGCAAAAAAATTATTATAATAGGGCATTTTTCACATTAAAAAGAGAACATTTGGGAAAAAAAAAATTCTAAGTTAATTTTTTTCCAAAAATATTTATTTAAAAAAAATTTTTTTTTTCAAAAAAGTCCTTAAAACTATTTTATTAGTATTCTAATCTAAAGTGACACTAAATATCCGGGGCAATTATCCATGTATGCGATTTTTAAAATCACGTTCCGGCTTGGGTTTAAATACCGTGAATTACTATTAACGCGTGAATTAGAAAAAGTACATTCAAGGGGCATTCGGTAGCTAATCGTTCGGCCCCAAAACCTAAATTGTACGAGATACAGCATTTTTTCATGTTTTGTGCAGACGTCTGTTAGGTTGCCTGGGGTCCCATGAACCCTTCGCGGGAAGTCAATGTAATGGATATTATAAAGAGCAACATAGATTAGGCTATTTTTTTTAATGACATTTGTACTTTTAGAAATGGATCTTGAAGGAAATAAATCTTTAATTAAATAAAAAATTTCTCAATCTGTTTTTAATTTAAAAAATTTGAGAAAGAAAAATATCATAATTTAAACCCATTACTTAAAAAATAATTTACTTAAAAAAAATATTACTTAAGAGTAACATATATAAAAAAATTTTAAAACTTATCTTATTAATATACTGAATTAAGAAAAAAGTTTAATAAGTATTAGCGACTTCCCTGGAATTTTTCCCTTTTGGGGCAAAAATTTTTTTAAAAATTTACCCTCTGAGTTCTTTTTTTATTTATTTATATCTATATTTGTCTTCTGAAAAAGCCCGCCCTTTTGAAATATGTTCAAAATTAAAAAAAATTAATAAAGGAAAAAATTTAACATAATAATTTTATCCTATTACCCAATTTTTTTTTTCCTAAAAATAACATATCAAAATTTAATACTTATGTTATTAATTTGTACGATTCATAATTAAAATCGTGTATTGTAGCTTTTTGCGTCAATTCTTTTTATTGCAATCAGTAATATTATTTATGTATAAGAGGGGCGCGATAAAAAATTGTGATTGAAAAAAGGGGGGGGTCAAATATTGAAAGTTTGGGAAAACGGCTTTCCAATAAATAGTGATACAACATCATGAAATACCTTGTAAAGAGGGCGGGTAATGGCTGGTATATAAATACAGAAGTTCTTTCACACTTTATGGAAACGAATTTGATAGTTCACTTTAATCAAATAAATACCGTATTTTTTGAGAAAATTTGCTTCTATTGTAAAATGATTTTCCCCTAGCTCTTTGCTCTTTTTCATGAAAGTAAACTTTTTTTAGTACGGTGATACAAGTTTCACTCCATTCCTCTTCAATTGTTTTCCAATTCCGTTTTAGGGGGCTCGTGGATGCCGCCTTTCCTAAGGCTCCCAAATTTTCCCCCCAACAACCAAAAAATCAATTTTAAAAAGTAGGGTGATTTTATACTTATTTCAAGAAATAGAATGTTTTTTATTCCTGTTTCAGATTCTTTCTTAGCTAAATAAGCGACAGTTGACTTAGAAGTGAAGCTAGAGGTTTTGTTCAAACGAATCTCTCATCTTTAGCAATGCCCTTTCCCTATAAAGTTGAAATATCTTCATTTAAAATTGGTTCTAAAATTTTCTGCTGATAGTAGCATGATTTAATTTTGGCTTTACTTTGGACTTTTTTGATTTTTAATTTCCTGCTGTTAGAAAACCCTGCTACTATCATGAATCACTTTTAAAAACTTTCGCCTTAGGGGGCCATTTTCTTGGGGCATTCCCCTAAAGTTAAGCAATAGAAAATTGATCTCATTTTTCTACAGTCACTTAAATATACCCATACCTCATGGAGTGTTACTACAAATTTTCATTTTTCAGCAGCTAGGCGTTTTTATACATGATTTTTGTACAATTTACTTTTTTTTTTCATAATTTTGTTTTAAAAAAACGGCAAACTTTTAGGTTTTTTCTTTTTTATATCTGTTTTAACTTTAAATTTTTATGAATGATTTTAATTACAGTTTTGGAAGACATTCCTAATTCGATGCGATGAAACTTTCAGTTGGTGGACTTTTTTTTAGAATCAGACTTCACTTTCATGATAGTTGCCTGCGTTTAAACAGTCTTAAGATGAAGTTTCGTGCTCATGTTTTTATTTTTACTTTTTGCCAGATGCTTTTCCGTTTCCCAAATTTAAATAATATTTTTAAAAAAAACGATTGAAATGTAATATCCCAAAAATTTTTAAAACCCTTTTTTTTAAATTAACTTGGGTATGAATATTTCTCCTTGGAAAAAAGGATTACGTAACCCACAGCCATATATCATTCTTAGGGGCCATTTTTAAAAAAAAATTTTTTTAACAATCAAAAGGAAACCTTAGCAAATGATTAAATTTGAAGTTCCAAAAATTTTATCTCAAAAAAACAAATGGGAAAAAGAATTACAAAAAACCTTTTCCTGGGGCCTTTTGTATATGTGTGTGTTTATTGTCCATATATTTCAAATTTTTTCTTCATTTTTTAACCAGCAGTTCTTGGGAAATTTTGATAATGAGCTCAATTCATAACGGTTTACATGATGAAGAATAACACATTTCCCGCATTTTTTAATCCAAAAAAAAGGCATTACAAAAATTTAAATTTTACTTTTTGGTTTCCATTTGAAAATTTCCAATTTTATAACTGGGTAAAATGTTCAAATGTCAGAAAAAATTTCTTCAAAAGATTTTAAAAAATTTAAAAAAAATTATTTTTTTTGCTAGTACTTTTAAAACAAATGCATTTTGTATATTATTTATGGATTACTGATGATAAATATGCGCTTTTTAAGAGAAAGTTGCTGCAGAGTGCAAAAATTTAAAAAAACGAAGTACATGAACTGACTAGCTAGACACATAATTGAATTTATCTTGCAATTACGACTTCACAGGAGTTTTGACCCTGATTATTGGAAAGAAGTGGTGGTCATTATCATGTGACTATGACTCACATGAATTTAGCCTTTTGCTTATACTTGAAATCTCTTTGGACATTATTTATTGAGGCATTTAATTCAAAATTTCTATTCAACAAGGATCAGTCTTGACTTTCATTTTACACGAAATACCTCAACAGGTTATCTATACTCTATTGAAATGATGAATCCATGTCAAATACAGAAGCATAGGTTAGATATTTCAAGCTGTTTCAACTCGGATGTATAAGGGTTCATCGCTCTTCACTTTTATTCTTTACACACAAATGCTATCTAGCAGGGAGGAATATATCTAGAAACATATATTTTATTTCTCTCTCCAATAAAGTATTTTTGTGGTATAAATTGTCGCGATTGATAAGATTGTTATTTGTTTGTAGGGGAAATAAGGAAGAAAATTGATTTTGTCCATTTTACGTTCTAGTTGTATCTGATGGATCGAAAGAATGAAATTTCCTTTTATTCGAATAGAGATGTTTTTTTGTTGGCAACAGCAAAAAATATTGTGAATAATCTGAGTGAAATTTCTTATTATTTTTTATTTATTTATTTATTTTGAATTTATATTTTGCCTGTATTTCAAAGAAACGTAACACTGGTAAAAAAAGAGCTTTTTAAGCATCGGTTTTCTTTCAAACTTCACACTTTATGAAATATATTTTTCCCCTTAAATTTTAAGAAAAACGTTGAGTCAAATTGAATTTATTCCATAATTAGTTTTTATAATTTAATTTTACGAGGGTATAGTTCAATTTGCTGGTTTCAATAATCGACTTTTTCAAAATGTGAGCAATTGAAATTATGAGTAAAACTTAATTCTTCAAATAATTAGTTTCAATCAATGAATTTTTATTAATTGTAATAAATATATCGTATTGTCATCCAGAATAATAGTGTATAGAAAATTTCAGCCCAATTGAGCATTTTAAAATGTGAGAAAAAAGGTTTTAAAGTTTTAATCCAAGTTGCCAAATTTGGTCGCAAAAAATGATGTCAACGTGGTTGCATTTTTAATTTTTTAAATATTTAGTTTTAATCAGTGAATTTTTATTAAATATACTTAACTTATCATATTGTCATCTAAGCAATCGTGAATAGAAAATTTCAGCTCTATTGATCGATTTAAAATTTGAGAAAAATGCTTTTAAAGTTTTCACAGAGACATAGTTACAATGTGAGTACAAGAAAACTCATTAATAAAAGGGATTCGAGTTGCCATTTTTGGGATTTTATTTTAATATTATAAATTGTTTCTTAAACCTTTCGTAAAAGTTATTTGTCTGCATTTGATTTTCGATAATATATTTTAAAATTTATTTGAACAGAAAAAATACATCTGTGAATTGTTAGCTGTACCAAAGATAAACTTACATCGTTTGGGAATATAATTATCTATGAATTTTTTTTCCTTCTTTTTCTTTAGAATACATGTATATCAAATGTAATCTCGTTTTCAATGTTTCTGAAAATAAAGAATTAGAATTTTTTTTGTTTACTTAAAATTCTCATAAAATTATTCTAAATTAATAAATAATTGCTACCCTACAAATTTATTCAAAATAATACATATCAATCGTAAGAGTTTGATTTAAATTAATTCTTACACATTCCACAGAAAAATTCCTTAAATTATTTTAAATCGTTTGCAATAAAATGACATAAGCAAATAATGTCTGCCAAAAGTAAATGCAAGTTCAATAAAAGCTTATATAGAATTTCCAATCGATATTTTACTCTGATTATAAGAAAGAATATTTTATTTATTTCTAAAGAAAATGATTGCAGTATATTTTAAAATTTGTATTTGTCTGTGGAAGTATTTTTTTTTCATTAATGTACATCTTACATTTAAATTGCTGTGTGTTGCCAATGTTTTAGCCGACTTGTTCTTTCAATTACAATAATCGCCTTTAAAACTATTTTTATATATTTTATTTATACTTATAAACAAAATCAAAATGCTATTAATTTATTTACTTTCCCATCTTGAAAATAATTATCAAAGCTTAAAAAAAAAATTCTATTATAAAATAGTATAATTCCAAACTGCATTCACAAAACTGCATAAATGTATTATTTCGTAAAAACAGATTTAATTATGTTTCCTTAATAATGGCTTACGAATTATATTTGTTGTTGTTTTTAGCTTCGTTTTTTGTTTGTTTGTTTTGCTTTGTTCTTAATCTCAACATCTCAACTGCCATAAATTGAACAAACTAAAAATAAAATAAAATATCTATAATAAGTCTGTTTACTCCGTATTAAAAAGAAATAACAAATATATTTTAATGTTGTCGAAAGCATTGTTTTGTTTTCTTAAAAATTCGAATTTGTATTATTATAATGCAGAATTTACTTCAAAAACTCATTATCTGATTCAGTAAAAAAATAATTAAAATAATTATTAATTCAGACATTTGAGTCATATGCTATCTGACATATCTATTTCGGAAAATATAAACATTTGAAAAGCATGAAGCGTAATATTAATTTAACAATTTTCCTTTTTATTTCAGATAAAGAAAATCTTTCTGTTCTAAAACCTTCATACTAAGCCTTCAGTATAATGGAAGTCGGGGCGGTGATTTATCTGTGATAAAATTACTTAATTTTATTAAGATTTTATAACCTTTCTTTTAATTTAACATGGACTACTTTAAGGGAATAATTTTGCAATTAATGCATGCGTGTTATAAAATGCATAAAAGAATCGTTTTTAATGGTTCTTTTTACCTCGTCGTGCGAAAAGTTTTAATATAATTATAAAAGAGCTAAAATTAAAAACTTGATAATTAAATTAAAAACTAAATATTCTTCAAGTTTTATTTTTTACCTTTAAAATAAACATATAGCGCTTTTTTTTTCCAAAATGATCATTTTTTGACTTCACAGTGTTTTAAGTCTCGTTGACTAATCGTCTATCGGGCACTTACTACATTTATAGGAATTTCCCTCGCTGCTTTCTTTAAAGAACTTTTAAAAGTGTTCTAATTGGAATGTCTCTTTTGGCACACCTTGGTCTTCAATACTGACGCCCGTCTTGGGGAGCAAAGTACGTTAAATCTGTCGAGAGCTCAAACGTTTTCCCGTGGTGTAGTGTGAAATAGTTAGGAGAGAGGGGTGCCAGCTTAGGTGTCTTCCACGTCACTTGACCATGGTTCACAATTACGTGGTCCGTCGCCAAAAGCCTTCGTGTAGCTGAACAGTGCGACGTTAATATTCACTCACTCACTCCAATACTGACCACAATTTACACTAGAGTGGATTTAAATCTGGGCTGCAGGAAGCTCAATCTTCATATTCTATTAAGTCCGAAACATTTCCTTTGAACTGAGTTCTGATAAAAACTTTGGTTCGTTTCCATTGACCGGCTTGTGTTCAGGAATTGTACTTTTGATTCTATAATAGCGTTTTCATATACCTTTGTTGGGTTTCTTCTCCTTTATAAGAAAAATTAATCTCTGAGGTGTCTTCATAATTGGCATTTTACCAAAGCATTACGGATTCGTTTCGTGGGCATTTTTTGTGTATACATGGTAATTGTGGTGCCCCTTAAAGAGTCTTCAGTTTCAAACATTTTCTCGTCTTTTGTTTATAGTCGTTATGAGAGTTCCGCTATAAAAGAGCTTTTGCTTTAACACTAGAACGTCCGTTGGTGTCAATTGGACACCGGATCCTGTTTAGTTTGTTCTCCTTTCTGCATTTTCGCAGGGAATTTGAAAATGTTTCATGACATTTAATATTTGCTCATAGGTACTACAGAGAAAAAATTTTGTGGTTTTAAGTTAATTAGGAGAGATTTTACAACTAAATATACCTAGAACGTCCGCTGGTGCCGTTTCGACACGAAGGCAATTTATCATTCTAAATATCTGTCATTCAGCAAAAGATAGTTCACTAAGTAATTATTACTATTAGTAAAACAAACTTCCGGAAGTAATATCGTACATTTATTTGACCTTGAATATAGTGTTTGTGGGTTCACACCTGAAATGAGTTTCAGTTATACTAAAATTGTTGTGCTGAGTGTTTCGTTACATAGCACTTGCTTATCTCCTCATAAAAAAATAAAATTCATTCAATTTTTGAACCTTGGTAAATCTGAAAATAATGTGAATTTTTCAAAAATCATAGTTGAGCCTCTGTACAGAGGTCTGAGCTATATACAGGCAAAATATCATTATAATAGAAGTATTTCTCACAAAAAGAGAACATTTTGAAAAAAAATTATTCTAAGTTAATTTTTGCCGAAATATTGTATTTAAATAAATATTTTTTTGTCAAAATGTCCTTAAAACACTTTTATACATGTATTCAAATCTAAGTGATACTAAATATCATGAAAATTATCCATTTATGCGCTTTTTTTAAAATCATGGTTCCGAACGTAGTCGGATACCTTAAGGACTTTAAAATTTTTCTTTGATAATTTGAGAAACAAATCCAACCAAACTGACCTAAAATGTTTCAAATGTGCGTTATTTTAATAAAAGGTAGAATCACAGACAATGTTCACTAACATTACAGAAATGATATTTGCAGGCAAAACTCTGATATTTTTTTCAAGCTATTGTAGTTTTAGTGTCCTTAGATGATCGACAAACAGCAGGTTGAATTATATCTTGCTTGTGTCTTTCTGACAGGGTTGAAGTTTGTCTTGTGGTACACTTCTGGCTTCATATCTATCTTGATGGAGTTCTTTAGGTAGCATTTGAACTCAAAACTTTCATCTTCATCTCTTTTCTCAAATTTATTTTCTTTATCAAGAATTTCCTCCATTGTTTCAGCAGGTTCTTTCCTTGCTTGATCAGTTTCAACTTCATCCAATAGAGATCATAGATGTCCATTTCTTTTTTATGTATATATATTTTGTTCATTTAAATTTATAAACCATAAGAAGTCGTACAACACAGAAATCAAAACTACTGCGTCGTTTACAGGTGTAAAGTGTACCCTTTTAATAGAAAATATTTGGAACCAAAGTGGTCGCAAGGGGAACTCAGTCACCCCGATTACTTTTAAAGATTGTAAAAAAACGTTTGCCACTACCAAAAAAGAGAGGGATATGAGATAAATATATTTTGGTAAACATGAGGACTTTCTTAAAAGAGGATTCTGACAAGGTCATTGATAACAAATAAACATTTTTCTCACAGAATTAATGATTTCATGTGCCTGGGGTGACTGTGTGCCCCGCACGACTGCTTCCAGATTAAGAGCCTTATAAATCACCGAAAGGTGTTTTTTTAAATTTTATTTCATTTGTTTATTTATTTTGTTGTGGGAAAAATAACTGCCGCGTATTTTTATCCACATTGTTAAGGCTCTAACTAATTTAGAACAATATGCGTGAATACACTTTTTCGGAGAACTCTGCAGTCGATTGTTAGCGACGTTATTTGAAATCTTCTTTTGTGTTTTAGTCATATTAGACGATCTCGAAATTTTTTATCAGAATTATGACACGACTAGGCTATTCTAATGGTATGGAATAAAAATCTTTCAAAAATTATGTATTTTTTCATTTATTGGTCACATACTAGTGCAAAGAAATTCCAGAAGAAATCCATAAATAGTATGGTTAAGTACTTATTACCTTCAGAATATATATGCTTAATAGTCAGATACAATTAAACAGAATTCCTTTTAGGTAATTGAAAATAAATAGAACATGGTAAAAAAATTAAAATGAAACGCTTAATTTTACAAAAATCAGATACATTCGAACACATTCAATACTTCAGAAGTGTTTCTCAGAATGCTTTTTTTTCAGTTTTCATTTGTTTATTATGAATTATATGAAGATTAATGAATATAAGTCATTAAGGTGCTAGATATTTTCATAGAAAAAAATTTATTTGGTTAGGCAAATATAAATTCCAATTTCTTTTTGTTCTTCAATGGTGCAACAACCCTGGGTACCTTTGACCTGAAAAATTTGCCTCCAGGCCTCTTTTTAGGGCACTAGTCTTCCAATTAATGACTAGTCAACTCATGAACTTGGGCAGACTCTTTGTTCCAGTGGGCTTGACTAAAACGATTTGAACTGTGTTGAAAGTTATTTGTTTTTTCTAATAACATTATCAGCCCATTTAATCACTTGCACTTTTATAAATTTCATAACGTTTGGTTCTCTTAAAACACGGTAGAGGCCTAAATTTAAGTGCCTGTACCAAATGCCATCAATTTGAGTTCCTCCAAAAACGGTACTTAGGATTCAAAGCTCAAAAATGTTAAGAGTTTTTTCATCATTTTATGTCCTCGAAGTTTTTGGTGAATATGTGTGTGTAGGTCTATATATAAATACATATTTGTAAATTAGTAGTTTGTTGTTTCTATTTAATTAAATTTTATCTTGAATATCTCCTGAACTGAGCTGAACTCAGTGCCGAATAAACCCATGAGGGCCAAGGCCTACTGTGACTATCTCAGTTTTCGTGACCTTAGGTGCTCGGGCGCATGTGCAGATGTTTCGGTCAAGTGGTCCGTCTGACACTAACCCCCGTTGTTCAGTTCACAAACAAGCTTGGTACTCATTCGTCAACCCACTGAAGGAACCAAAAGCTGAGTCGACCTTGTCCAGTCCGAAAATGGAGCTCTGGATCTGTGGCGTGGAAGCGCGATACACTACCGTTCAGCCACTGGGTTTCTGAATACCTCCTTAAACCGTAAAAACATCTGCTAGTAACACCAATTCTCCTCTCTGTTTCTGACGTGATATTGTTATTAATGTTAACTTCAGAGTCCAGATATATAAAGCTATCAACTTTTGAAAATGCAGAGTGATTTATAAAGAAGTATCAAGTTTTAATGCACTATAACAAAAAATTTTGAGGTATTATATGATACTTGTAACAGAGTTGTATGGGAGAGGGTTTTTAGAGGAAGTATCAGGTGTTCTATGTGTGAATCTTTAGTCGTACCACACACATTGAGACAGAAATTCATTTTCTCCCAAACTGTGATATCCCCCGGGGGTATCATTTCTTCATCCACGCTACCTAGATTTGTAGAAGGAAATGATGGATCACTCAAATTCGCCATAATAAATCTAATTTATTATTGTCTAAATATATTGATCAACACAACACAAGTCTTACTACAGGGATTCGATCAGCAGTGCTATAACGTAATTCAAAACTCTAAGTAAATAGCGCATGGAATCCGAATTACTATCTTTATGAGAAGTTATCCTAAGAATCTTTATCTGTCGTAGATTCCTTAATACGCTAAATGTCCGTTCTATAATTAAAACTCCTATATTTAATTGCTTACCAATATCTCAGAGCGATCAGCTTCTGGCTCTCTGTCTCCTTCTTCTATTCTATTCTTCTAATATTCCACTACTATTATTCTTTCATTATATTAATATTTCACTATTATTTTACTCTTCTCCCATATTCTACTAACCCGCGAATGCTAAAGCTCCAATATATATCTATTCACTATAATCTGCACAACGTGATTTCTTCTTGAGAGGATTGGATTGAAATAATGCCATTCTGGCCCCAAAATCCTCAAGAGGATTAGTCAGAAAATCCTATAAAGTCCCGTTTGAAAACGTGTGTGCATTAATATATCTGAATCAAGACCATTGATATTGGTTGTGCTGCGCTGTTTCAGTTACGCTGTATCAATAAGCAGGGGAAAGACGAATATATTGTAATTTATATACACCCACTGGAATAAATCACAAAGTGTTAAGTCAGGACTCCTGGGTCGAAATTGGGTAAATAGCATGGTGTAGTTCATGTTTGTTGTCCAATCCATCACTGAAGAATATGTTCATAGAGGTAATTTCGCACGTTAGCTGATCCGTTAGGTGTTGTAGGATCCAATTGGAAAATAAAGCTGTCGATGTTGTCTTGCAACTGTAGCATCAACCAAAGAGTTAACATATCCAAAAAAGTGACTTCCGTGTCTTTTTTCTCAATTCAAAAACACAAAAAGCCTTTTCCACTGTAAACGCCGCCATTTTGGAAATCTAGCCACATGACACGCAAACTATTGCCAACGTCACTTCCGCCAAGGACCAGACACAAATTTTAAGAATACATCTACCTTAAGGTTCGCTTAGGTGGTGCTTGTCTTTGATTGCTACTGTTTACAGCATTTGAGAAAGTTTCCTAGCTCTTTCTGAGATCTCCTGTATGTAGATATCATGTTGCAGGTTAGGTCTTCTACTAGTGCGCTGCATGTATTAATTCTTTTCCTGGTTAACAGAGTCCCAGCAACGCGAAACTCGAAAATTGTGCTGGGTTTTCCAGTGATTAAGTGTTAGCATTCATAGGAATTTATCGAGGTGTATATACATTTTCTGTGTATTTAATCATGAATGACAAAAAGCAGTTGAAACTCAGAACATATTCAAATTAACGAAAACTTCCAATATTAATATCCGTTACGTTCTCGAAGCAATTTTTTCTTTATGAGACAAAAAGAAAATAAATATTTACGAAGTAAAATATTTTATCACCAAAAAAAGAGTTTTGAAAAGCAATTTATGTCTCGCTGTAATTTATGTCTGCCAAAATTTTGAGCAAAAATAATAAAAGACTGTATTGTACTAATCAATAATTCACAAACAGTTTCCTCTAAAAATTGTTCAAAAAAGAAGACTTTTTGCTATTAGCAGAGCATGTTTTGTTCGTGCATAGTAATAATTGTTATCTTTAAAACACTTTCGCATAAATCCCACGAATTTAAGATAAATATGTTAGGAACTTAGATAATATTTTTACGTATTAAATTAAATCCAATAAATTCGTGCTTATATTTTAGTCAAAAGAATGTATTTTATAGTGTTCATGTACCTTTCATATAAATACTGAATTTATTTTTAAATTTATTTTAAAATTTCATTATATGATTTTTAGTTTTATATTTTTTACTGAAAAATGTTAAATGAACTGCAAAATAGAATATTTTCCTTGTAGTTTATAATACATTTAACTTTCCCCAGTTCTGTTAATATATTTAATGTAAAAAGTCTTTCTTATAAAAAAATATTAATTTGAAATATCAAATTTGTAAATTTCGCATTTGCTTAAGTAGAGTGAAAAGTAATATTTCTCTAAAAAATATTTTGTTTATTTGGTTTTTCTATACTTTTCAGTTGTGAACTAAAAGATCTTGAAATTATATACACTCGTATATATACATAAAAATATTTTTAAGACCCGAAATATTTTTGTCTTTAAATGTTAAATTATTTTCTTATTAACACTGTATGAACCCCAATGAAACTGGAAAAAATGATAAAAAATTTTTCGTATTGTTAGTATTTTTACTATTTTAGAGTTATTTAAACATTAAGACAAAAATGGGAATCAAGCAATTAGAAATATTTTGATAATTACCTTTTTACAATGAATAGAATGCAGATATGTTTTCGCTATATTTGTAAGTAAAACTAAATTTTTCAAGTGAAAGTAATACACAGACTACGACCGCCGTCTTTTGATAAAAAATAGATATATGTACCGTATATATATATATGATTGATTAGAAGAAAAACTAATTAAATATTCTTGAAGTAAAAGCTTTTTATATACATGAAATAACTTTTATTTAACAGAAGCATTTTGAAACAAGTATATAAAAACAAAACTAATCTTCCAACAATTTTTTATCTATAACTCCATTGTTCAAAAGTCCAAGTAGGTAAAAGAAAGAAAAGAAATATTAAATTTCATGAACTTCATAGGGAATACAGTTTTTCCCCTTTTGAAGTAGCATTTACAAAAGATTTTCATTATTAGTATTACAGAACTAGATCTCAATTAGGAAAAAAAAATAACATAAACTAAAAAAATTTAAAACATAAAAAGGAGAAATTTTACTAAATTAAGTTTTAAAAATCATTGCAAGTTAAAACTATATGGATCATTATATATATATAAGCATCTAGAAGAATTCTTCCGAATCTCTTATCGTGAGAATGAAGTTTTCTAGATTCAGCATGTTCATCGTTTAGGTGTCTGTCAAAATATTTTCAATGTCTTTGTGATGTATTTGATATGACATTTGAAAGATTTGGTTTCAAGTGTATTTTTACTGTAGTTCATTTTTTATATATATGGTAGATTTGACGATCATTCTGATTGTAGTAATTTGCAAGTTATAACTGGAGTTTTGGTATTAGAATCGGATTAATATTAGATTGGCGTATACACTCAAACTGGACATACATATGCTATGATGGGATGCATAACGGCTGTGCGAGAAGCACTTTGTTTTCTATACTTACATAGAGAATACATTATAATTACATTATATGTATTACCATAATATTGTATTACTGCACACTTTTAACACAAAAAATAATATCAAAATTTACGAGTGAGCATTGTACGCCGCATATAAAAATGAGAGCTCTTTAAAAACTTGCGTATTAAAAAAATTTTACTCTTCTACATATGTTTATTTAAAAGACGCGCTAATTTAAAAGAAATGATATTCCTCATGAACTTAGAGGGATGTTCCTTTAGAACTGTACTATTTTTTATAAAGTTTTTATATTAATACCTTGAATAATAAATGACTTCAAAACATAAGAGCATTGCATACGTACGTTTTAGGATTCTTTGTGAAAATGGGGTGCTTGTTATTTTTTTCAATATCAAAAACTGCAGCTTGAAAGTATTGGTGCGTGCTATACGCCGGATTTTACTTTAGATATAATTACATTATAGTCTTCTTACTTATACTGCATATATTAAAAGGAGAAATTTTAACATAATTTTAGAAGTTTATCTCTTGCATGTGCAAGCAAAGCGCATTTCTACAGGGCACATTCTTATTAGTTGTAACGAATCAACTTCAAAATTCAACCACGTAATGTCATTTTATATCTTTTTAACTTAGTGACTCAGGTAACTCTCTTACCTATTTTAAGTTTTATAAGACAGTATTACAATACAAGTAATTTTAGATTTGCCAACCTCCAATTTTTTCATCCCTGGAACTCTAATGTAACAAAGATTATATATACACTTAGGGCAGCGTTTCTCAAACTATGGGGCGCGCCCCCTAGGGGGCGTTATAATTTTACGAGGGGGGCGCGAGCATATTGAAAATTCGGGAACAAAAGATTATTTTTAAAAAAATTTTAATTTACTAAAAGTAAACAAACAAAATATACTCTAACATAATAAAAGTAAAATACACATTTACACTGATATTATACTCTTATAAATATATCAGTACTGCGCATTATATTTTATAATTAATTTAACGATACTAAGTTAAGAACAGGTTTAATAATTCCCAGTGACCCCATGGGCTTGTCATATCTAAAACTGTATACAAAAATAACCTTTATCTTGATAACTTGTACGGTTTGTAATTAATCCCTTAAATGCCGTTTAAAAATTACGTGATTCGCTCTCCAATGCCACCGTTTAAAACATAAAGGAGTGTATATGGTGTCTTGGGGACTAAATAAGCAAATCTTCTGAAATAAGTGAATCCGTAGCAAACACTGTCAAGGTCATTTTATTGCATTCCGAAGCCTTTATGGGCAGCAGGGCATAGAAAAACTTCGAAAATACGTATATATACATCCTGGGCAATTAACGTGCTGGCTGAGAGAGACGTTTATACACGCCGATGGCACTTAAGAGGTTAAAGTCATATTGCAGGTTTATCGTCAAAGTATATTATTATTGAATTCAATACATTGTTATTGTATGGAGGCGGGGGTAAGGGGGTCGTGACGAAAATTATGATTGAATATTGGGTCGCAAACATTGAAAGTTTAAGAATCACGGGCTTAGAGACAAATGTAAGAATCGCAGTATCGAATGGTATAGAATGTAAATACACTTTATTGGCATTGTTATTTTCTTTACAATTCTCAATGTGTGCGTAAATTCACTTTTATAAGTAATTAGCTCGCTTCTCAACTTGACTTCGAAAAATAAGATTACGGTAACCATAGAGCCAATTTGTCAACAGTACCTCCCTTGGTGACAAATTTTATGAAAAATGATATCGCCTAGGGAAAAA
>BMAV01019037.1:0-13986 GCA_019973955.1 Trichonephila inaurata madagascariensis
TTCATTAATTGAATCATTATTAAAGAAAATTGATTTTATTTTTACTAGAATTAGTAAGTATTTTCAAATATGCTATTCCTATCTTTAGAAAGAATAACAATGGCGAGACATTTCATTATTCACTTAATTTAATATTTACACTTAATGAAAAATATTTAAAACTATGCTAATGTAAATTTTTAACATTTATTAAATCTTTCAATCTCAATTCCTACATGTACTTATTTCCTCGTTATAATGAATAAAATTAAATTTAATGAAAGTCGCCTAAGACTTTTATAAACAATTTATAAGCTACTTTTCGGATTTTAATGTGGCTTTTGAGAACTAATTCCATAAAATTGCGCTAAATATTTATTCACTTAGAATTAAGGAGTATTCTCATATGAAAACTAGTGGTTTCTATGGATTGGTTTCCGCTTGTTTACTACCAGTGAACATTTCAAGTTTCAAAGGGAATTTCTAGAATTTATTTTTTATTCATATGGTAGGCTCTGTTTGAAATGATCCGTAGTTTGCATTATTATTTAGTTTGGATAAAGATTCTAAGATTTAGTGGTATACACACTCGAGTGGCAATTTCGTGAAGTGATTGAAAATTATAAAAAAGTTTAAGTCGTCTACTTGTAAATAATTTTAATGCATGATTAACCATTTATTCTGATTGCGTAATTTGCTTTTTATGGAAAATAGAAATAATTGAATAATTCATTTAAAATATCCGACTACGTTCGGAACCGTGCTTTTAAAAAAAACGCATATATGGATAATTTTCATGATATTTAGTGTCACTTAGCTTAGAATACAGGTATAAAATTGTTTTAAGGACATTTTGACAAAAATAATTATTTAAATACAATATTTCTGGTAAAAAATTAACTTAGAGTAAACTTTTTTCAAAATATTCTCCTTTTGTGAAAAATACTTCTATTATAATAATAATTTGCTTGTATATAGCTCAGACATCTGTACAGAGGTTCAACAACTATGAGTTTTGAAAAATTCACATTATTTTCAGAGTTACAACCCATTGAAATAATTATCGACGCTTTTTTCTTAAAATGTCTCCCCTCTGTTGTCATATAAAATATGAATAAACTCACTTCTAAGTTATATATTTCAAACATTCTTGTTGATCCTCTGTACGGAGGTCTGAGCTATACACAGGCAAAACATTATTATAATAGACGCATTTTTCGCAAAAGCAGAATATTTTTAAAATGGGTTATTCTATGTTCATTTTTGTTCAAAATATTGTAAAATAATTTTTTATACTGTAATACTATTCTTTAAACAATTTTATATACATTTTCTAATCTAAGTGACACTGAATATCATAAATATTATCCATTTATACGCTTCTGCAAAATCACTGTTCCGAACGTAGTCGGATACCTTCAAGATATTTTTTAAATTAATTGATCATAAATAGCAAAAATCTCTCGAAAATTACTTTTTATCCCTTTTTCGGATAAATAATTCATAAATAGTATGGAAAAGCAAATGATATATTTTATTATTTATCATATTGCTATTAGTTAAACAGAAAGGGGAAAAAGAATATCCTACAAAAAATGGATTATACTTAAATATTATCAACAAAAATACATGCTAAAAGAAGAAAAACTGTTGTTCCATCAAAACATTGTGTAAATTTTTTAAAACAAAAATGTAAGAGAATATTAATTGAAATTTTATGAGGTACCTTTATTTTATTTTTAATTATTTATTAGAGTATTGATTTCTGAGATGACACTTGGGATTGCAAGGTTTAATATTTTTGAAATAAGCAAACTTTTTACTATTCCACATTTTTTTTACACGACCACTTTTTAAATCCTTGTCCTGTACCGCAACTTTGAGCTGTGGCAAAAGATCGAAGCGTTGTATCAATATTAGAAACTTCTTCAATAGAAATTAATTATCACTGACATATACTGAATTGATATCCGGAGTACAATTGTTTTGTTCGGCAATCTCTAGTTTCTGATCGGAAAAATCCTTCCTAAAGCAGCTAGAACTGATTTAAAGAACTTTCGAGTGCCTTTATTTCATACTTTAACGATCAAGTAATCGTTATTCTATAGAATACCTAGTTAAATCGTAGAATTCGAAAATTTTGCATACTTTAACTGACTTGACTCACTATTTCACCAAATACCTATTTATTCCATGAAATAACGGATTTCATACTTGAACGGTAACCTATATATATGCAGCGAAACACACCAAGTGTTTTGCTTTCCTTTCAATGTTACAATGCTTATGGGAAAAAAAGTTTTACAGAAAAAGTATTCTTCCTAGCATGACTTAAATAAAATTATGTCAAACATAGATGGTGTGATCAGGGTTACCACATTTTTGACTTTTTCATCCACGGTGGCAAATTTTACAAAAAAATATATTGCCAAGGTGCCTTCAAGAATTCACTGAAACCAATTCTTACGAAATTTTCTATAACTCAACACACACACACACACACACACACACACAAAGGTATTTTTCTTAGCTTCTTTTATTAGAACGAAATATTACATGTGAACGAAATATTCTTTTAAAAAGCAGTTCATTTTCACTCTTTAAGATTCTGTTACTGAATAGAAAACATGCACACCGTAGAAATGTAAAACTCCCATTTTTATTTTTAAATTATAATGTAACTAAAAAAAAGTAATTAAAAAAATAAACGTTATGTCTCTATCAGCTCAGCAATGAAACGAAATGAATGCATTTTAAGGAACTATCTTCTACAAACATTGAAAAACAAACATTATCACACTTCTATACTTAATTCCAGATATAATAATTTAGAAATAAACGAATTACAAAACACAGTATACAGATTCTCATGAAAAAAAAATTGTAGTTTAGAGAAATAGATGCTGCTTAATCCATAAAAAAGTGAAATGCTTCATACATCATGGATAGAGGAGTCTTCCCATCTGAAATGAATTTTAAAAAAAATTTTAAAAAAACAACAAAACATTTAAATAAGTCTGAAGTATAATTTAAAGAAATATATTATCTTCCTTGCCATCAACTCAGGTACGAACAAAAAATAATCCAGTTTCTGATGAGATTTCAAAGAAATGTTTTTAGAATAATCTTTAGACAAATAATCAGTTATGCTGAATAATAAATTCACCTTTAACTATATTCTACATTTAATAGTATTTTTCAAAATAGTTACAGAACTCAGATTAAGTATGAGTTTCTTTTTTTGTGATAAACAGAAATAAATTGAATGAATAATTGATAGCCTTGAATGTAGAACATTCTATCTTAAGATTTTAAATTTTAATGTAAATCCGTTTATTCTTTTTATTATAAATTCCTTATATATATTTTTTTCTGCATTATATATGACAAAAAAATAAGATTTTGTTAAAACTAATACTTTATGTATTTTATGATGTAGTATTCTTGTTAAGTTGCGACTTTTCTTTTAGTACGACTTCTACTGGTTATTTTTACATATTTTATAAAATAGAATTTTATTAAAATTTTGGAAGTCTAAGTAGAAGTACCTTTCTACGATTACTAATAAAAACAGCAAAAGCAAAAGTTTCATTATTTAAGGCAGAATTTCCCAAACTTATTTGTCTCATAGGGTCCTTGCCATTTTTTTCGGTTTTGGGTAGACCCCTGATTACCTAATATTGAATTCGGTTTGAATGTTTTTTTGACAGCTGGAGCAAAACTACTTACTTTACAAAATGTTAATTTTTAACTGTAGAGAGTTACGATGTTTGTAGGACTTTATATATATATATATAAACAAACACATGTTTATGAATTAAATTAAAATTTAATTAATATATGAATAAAGAGCGATAAACCCGGTGCTTCAGTAACAAATTTTTAACATTTGGTATCAATCGTGTCAGGTTTATCTCTAAATATTTTTGGTTTGCAGTGTCTAGTCATTTTTTTTTCTTTCGAAGATTGGCAACTGCGCTGAAACTACTTTTCACCTGGTAAGCAATTAAAAACTTTCTCAAAATATTCCATAATTCGGGATGAATATCAGATATACCTTCTTTTTAAAATCTCAAAATTGCTGACATCCGTTTCAAAACTACTTTAAGATCTCTTCGTTACTGCCTATCCCGATCATCAATACCTCTTGTAATGACATTTTGTTTTTCAATATGAACATATGAATTCATTGCCTACTGTAGTATTTCAATGTTCAAAGCATTCTCAAACCTAGTTTCAAAATCTGAATAAAGGGCATTTAAATGCTGAACATAGGTTAAAACGTCATTTTCCTGGCAGATTGTCTGTGACACATTGGGAAACTAGGAAAATTCACGACATCTAAAGTTATACTTTAGCTTAATTCTGGCCAAAACAAACACTGAAATTATGTTCTTTGTTTAAAGAAATTTTATGCTGTCACCTTTTAACTGTAAATTAACTGCATTTAGCTTGCAAATAAATCTCTTTAAGGTATCCGACTACGTTCGGAACCATGATTTTAAAAAAGCTCATAAATGGATAATTTTCATGATATTTAGTGTCACTTAGATTAGAATACATGTATAAAAATGTTTTAAGGACATTATGATAAAAAAAATAATTTAAATACAATATTTTGGCAAAAAATTCTCCTTTTGTAAAAAATACTTCTATTGTATTAATATCTTGCCTGTATATAGCTCAGACCTCTGTACAGAGGCTCAACTATGATTTTTGAAAAATTCAAATTATTTTCAGAGTTACAACCATTTGAAATAATTATTGGCGTATTTTCTTAAAATTTCTCCCTTCTGTTTTCATAAAACATGGATAACCTGACTTCCAAGTTATGCGTTTCAAAATTCTAGTTGAGCCTCTGTACAGAAGTCTGAGCGAAATATAGGCAAAATATTAATACAAGAGAAGCATTTTTTACAAAAGGAGAACACTTGGAAAAGAGGTTAATCTAAGTTCATTTGTATTTAAAATATTGTATTTAAATAAATTTTTTGTCATAATGTCCTTAAAACAGTTTTATACATGTATTCTAATCTAAGTGACACTACATATCATAAATATTACCCATTTACATGCTTTTGAAAAATCACGGTTCCGAAAATAGTCGGATACCTTAAGATCGGGTCTGACGGAAATTGACTTTTAAACAGGGTTGCAGGGATTATTGATAAAAAAAATTCATTTTTGATCTATTAGATTTGGACTTTTAATCAGAAAAGCTTGTTTATTTTGTTGCGTAGGGATTCACTAAAAATCGGTGTGAAAATCCCCTTTTCAGGAGCGGATTACTGGAAGGAAAAGATAACTCTACTTCGGGTTTAAGTTTTTAATTTAGTAGACCTATCCATTTTTTTAAATCAAGAGGAGAGTGTTCTAAGAATATATATATATATATGTATGTATGTATGTATGGGTAACAGCTAGTATACAAACATATTTGCTTTATGAATTTAAAAATATTTCTATTTCATTATTACCTAGGAAAAATTATTTTTTTTTTTGGTTACATGGCTCTACGAAAATGCATTCTTTCATACCGTAAGAACAAAAACGCTGTTCTTAAATAATCTAAAGCTAGCTTAAAGTCCTCCCGGAAATGAAACCGAATTTATTTTCAATGACATTGAAAGTATCGCTCGAGGCATATCTCAAACACCGTAACGTGGAACGATGCATGGCAATATACATTAGAACAATGAAAAGAAAAATTCTCCGCTCTACTTTATTGTGGCCGAAACGCATTCGTTACACACCATAAAGTCATGTTTACGGTTTTCTCTCGCTCTCTCGGTAAACACAAAAATGATTTCCCTCCGCGTTATTGTTTCACTGCAGAAATTATAGATTTATCTTTGAGTCTGAACAACCATCAAACCCGGGAGTAATTTTTATTGATTTTCACAACAGAGATTTCTTTTTTTTACTGGAATGTATGGAGACGAAAGAAAACATGAGATCAATAAGCATAGAAATACTGATATTGAATATTTTAACTCGTAAGAAAATAATATTTGGGATGGGTGTTTTATTAAATACTTTATATTAAATGATAATTATTTATGCTTGTTTGTTTTTAAGAATGTATCTTCATTTGTGTTCTTCGGTTTTTAAGTAATTTATAATTATATACATAAATATATGTATATATATAAGAAAGATATACATGTATGAAGAAAAAAAATATGCACCACATATTTAAAAAAATTGCTAAGATAATTTTAATTTATATAGATCATCAATATATAGTAATTTACTTTCTGGTATAAATTCAGAAATCAATCTTTAAAATCTCAAACACGAACCTTTTTTTAATGAATGCATGTATGTGTATATACGCGTGTGGATAATGATTTTTGATTTTAATTCTTTTTTTTAGCGGAATTTATCTTTAATTCATTTCAGTCCAGAATTCTACTGGACATCTCGTGTGATACTTAATTATTTTAAAAAACTACTTAATTGGAAATACAATTCTGACTGCAAGTTTAATTCTTAAATGTACCGCGTCATCAATTGAACTGTAGTCAGCTAATGCAACGATACAACAGCCACCACATCCGACCAATTAAAAATGTCGCGGTCTTATACTGGCCATGGTCATGGATTTGTAACCAAAGCTATCAAGTCCGAACGCCATTGAAGAACTGTCATGCACAGGGGATGTTGCTCGTTAAATCTATCCTGGTTTAGTGAGTGAGAGTTTTATAACGTATTACTACATATCACAACACGAGCTCTATTTTGGAGGCTAGGCTCGTAATATTAACCATGATCAAGTGTCTTGGAAGATACTTCAGCTGCCAACCCCTCTTTTGACCCTCGACAGATTTGATGTGCACCAGTTCTTCTACATCGCGAATCTACAGTGGCACTGATGTCCAGGCTCGAACTCATGTTACACCGATCTCCAGTCTATGACCATGAGCATTAGACTACCGCGGCCACATATGTTTTCTCAAAGTACTTCCTTTAGCATAGTGGAAAAATTAGGAGAGGGTGTCGTCCTCGTCACTTGACCGTAGCCCTTCGACAATAGTCGTGTTTCTGTTTTATATTGCGCAGTTAATAAACACTTACTCACCGACCAATTAGCGTGTTAAGAACAAAAATAACATAGGATTGCAAGTCATTTTTATGCTCCTTTCATAAAAATATAAACTGCGGGCTTTATACTGAGAAATGAAACACTTGTGACCGTCATACATACATATATACATATATAAATATATACATATATATATATATATATACATATATGTAGGAATAGATGTGCGCGTTATCATATCCTTCCTATATTCCCTTAATGACGTAAGGCCAAGAGAGCGCCATTTAGCGGACAAGGCGGTTCGAGGATAAAGAGACGACAGACGGACGAATTGGACGATTGCGCGGGAAGACGGAGAGACGACGCAGACGGGACGAGACGAAGGCGCAGCGACGAGATGCCTGGTGGAATCCAACCACCCGATAACTTTTTACTAAATTTTAGCCCTCCATTGTAGATAATTCCCTTAAATAAATGCATACTTAATTCAATCTGGTCGTTGTCACTCTCTCTATATATAAATATATACATACATACATATATAAATATATACAGACATACATATATCTATATCTATATCTATATATATATATGGAATAAAATAATGAAAAAATTATAATATCCTTTGAAAAAAATAAACATCAGTATCAATGTAACTTGCACGAAATTAAGTTTGTACAATTATATGAAGCAGTAAAATATTTAATGTGCTGAAAATAAACTATATGATTCCTTTTGTACCTAAATGAGTAGTAGAAAAATGTCCATTAAAAAAAGGTGTGTGTTTGTACTTATGTACGCACGTAAGAAGTTATACTTCTATGGCGCAACAAGATAAAAAATTTTCTAAAAATCATGAGCAGGACAAGCTGTGCCAAGGACGAAAGGAGGTCACGAGCAGAGTTGAACGATACTAACCTTAAGTCAATCGGACCAGCCAAACCTTAGATAATCACGATTTCAATAAATTTAAACATCCCCGCACAGGTACAATAGGACCAATAACATAGGGAGTTTTCAGCATACTGTATCTGGAAATTAGGTGAACCAAATGTGACACCCGAGACCTCATATTGAATGTATTGGCGGGAAGAATTGTTCCTGAGAAAATTAAGATATCTCCCCCTGAAATACCCCCGAGCTATTTTAAAATAATTAAAACATTTAAAACAATTAAATAAAATAGAAGCAGGGCACCCAGCAACTAGAAACTGGGCCTGGTTGTGAGCAAACACAAAAGGAATCCATTAGAACCAGTCCGGAGTCTGTAGTTGCAAATGGGGCAGCGCTAGCTCGGGAAAGGAAAATGAAACTAACTCCCTTGGGGGGGAATAACTATGACGTAAATGGTCACGTACATCCCAACAATACACATAGTAGTAGGTGATCCCAAAGTTTCATCCAACTATCTCTGTAATATCGTGATGTCATCAAAAGATCGAACCCCATAGAAATAATATGGGGATTCTCTAATTCTAATTTTAGTGATAACGCCCCCTAAGCCCACTATCGATGCATGAATTACAACAGATGAAAGAGCTCAACAAGAAGAACCTATGGTCCGAGTTTTATTAACGAAACTCAATGCGGGATTTAAAAAAATTTAAAACTTTAAAATAATTTTAAAATGTTAAATGTGGGTGGATAAATGGGGCTATGGTCTTGAAAAAATATATCTAGGATGCTCATAGGGAGAACAATCGAATCCAGCCATTGCGGTTGACCAAGGGGATATAGCATTCGAGTTATTATTGGGGAAGCCCAGTAGGGGGGGGGAGCATCGGAAGCGACCAATTCCACGTAAAGCTCGCGCTAATACGAAAATATGGCGTGCCTCCAAAAATCAAGTCCCAAGCTCCATTCCTTACTGGGGTGAAATTTTTTCCAGTCCCCAAACGATTAACACGGGATCATGATAGTTTAGTGCTTAAGCCTTCCCCATGCCTACTCAACGGGAATGAAGTAGCTGACTGGATGGGTCTTGACGAGTGGAACAGTTGATTCAAATCTCAAGTCCGAGACTCTCACAAGAGGCAAGATATTGTGAATTTAAACAAATTTAAATTTTAAAAAAGTTTTAAGCAATCAAAAACTATGGAAGAAATAGCCGTAGGAGCATTAAATTATAATAACTGGAAGAGCTAATAGAGAGGGATCGAAAGAGCCAGGTCCGAATTGACTGTCAGGCTCGGGTGCCAAGATATTGGCCAAAAGGCTGTAGAGGGGGGATGCACCTTGGGGGATGTATCCCAACAGATATAGCTTATAACAATAGTTATTAGGATCCCCCAAATATCAGTCCCCTAGCACCAAAAAAGTGGCATGTTAAAATATTATACATCGGTGTGCGTCACATCCGCGACGGTTTTGCGTCACATCCGTGACGGTGTGCGTGCGCATCATAAAAATTTTCCTTCATCCTTTTTCCCAAACGCGTAAAAAGAAGTATAACTTCAAAAAATGATAAGCTCTTAAGCCATTAAAAGCTTAAGAATTTTTAAAAAATTTTTTGAATTTACTGGGTCAAATTTCGTCGCAGTTAATTTAACATAAATCAGTTTTTGGTAAATTTAAAGCAGACTCAAACGTAAAATTCATTTTTGTGCAACATATTTTAAGGAACCTTTCAGTAAAGCCATAATTGTAGAGTATACTAAGAAATTCCTACTATTTTTAAAGAAAAAACTTTTTATGCTACCAACATGAAACAAGTTATTACACTACAGAATTTTAAAGTATAACACAAATGGAGAATATTTTGAATAGAAATAATGTAAAGGTTTGCACTTTTAATTTCTTAATGATTCTTTTGAGCTTTATTCCAACCTCATACAGGCTTAGCTCATTACAGTTTTTATATTAAATGTAAATTTCATTTAGAATATTTATTTCTCACAAAATGTTCATAGCTCTAGTTAAAATTTTATTAAATATTTTAATCTTTTATCAAGACCACGTTCAACATTTTTTCTCGTTTTTATTTAATACATTTAGAAATGCTTCATTAAAGGTTGTTAATAAAACTTTTAATCTATTTAAATACAGTTAAGTAATTGCTTTAATAGCATGCTTTTTTTAAACTTAAATATTTTAATTTTTTTGTTTAAAATACAAAAATGTCTTTTATATGCATGCTATTAATGCTAATTTGGTAAACAGACATTTCACTACGTTAAGGTTGTTTTGATCAACCATGACTAAAAGGTGTTGAACTGGTCTATTAGAAGAAAAAAATACCGCTAAATTAAACAGAAAAAATTGGTGCAAACAAGACACTTTGAATAATTAGATCATAAATGACTTGTAATTAAATTATACTCTTTAACATCTGAACCTTTTTTACAACAAGCAATCACTCCTTAAAAATGCTCTTAATCAATGCTGTAAGTAAAGTTCAGATTTCTGCTTATATTTCCAGCAGAAAAAATCATCTTCATCAATATTAAATTTTCAATAAAAATTACTTTCTGAAAGTATCGTTTTTGGTGTGTTAATTTTACACTTTTTGCAGAATCGCCATTAATTTGATAGGCTTGTTTTATTATAGGTTTGCCTGTAATTTTACATGTAAAATAATTATAATAAGAGAATATCACACTTATGGAACTGAGATACGTGAATTATAGATTGGTAATGATTAAAATTTATCAATACTGACTTAGTTTTTTTTGTCATTATAACATGGTAAATAAAAAGTAAACCAAAAAAAATTTTTTTTAAAAATCTTACGTTTTTTTTTAACACTGGGCTGTTATTATAATTATAAGAATAACGACAACGATCCCAATCGCTTATTCGACTCCGTAATTTGTACATTTTTAAGTGCAGCAATAAAGTAATTCTTCTTATATCATTTTAATAGGAACCAGATATTAAGGAGGATTATACAATCATGTTTTTGCGATATAATTAACCAAAATAAAAATCTCGAGATGATGTAGGGCATATGTTTTTTTATTATTTATTTAAAGATTGTTCTTATCAATGATTTGTTAAAAGAAATTTGTAAAAAAATAACAAAAGTTTGCAGTTAAATTTAAACCACAGTTTGAGTTTAGCCGGAAAACCAAAGCTATAATTATCAGACCTGCAACTTTTAAAATTATTTTTAATTTGGGAAAGAACATCCAGATGTCATCCTGTTCGCTAATTTCTCCTCATGTTGGTTGAGGTGGAAGTTACGCTCATTAACCACATACTTGGGGGACTCCGAACGCAGTATTGATTGATAAACCATTCAGGCAGACATGAAAGGTTGTTCAATAGATATTCTTAATAGCTTGCTTTTATAAATTTAACAATAAACCTAATTATGCGATATGTAGAAAAGACAATCATCAACTAGTAAAACATAATGGATAATTATCTTTAAGGTATCCGACTACGTTCGAAACCATGATTATGCAAAAGCGAATAAATGGATAATATTTATGATATTTAGTGTCTCTTAGATTAGAAAACGTATATAAAATTGCATTAAGAATAGTATTAAAATAAAAAAAATATTTAAGTACAATATTTTGACCAAAATGAAAACAGAATGACTCATTTTCAAAATATTCTCCTTTTGTGAAAAATGTTTTTATTATAATAATATTTTGCCTGTCTATAGCTCAGACCTTTGTACAGAGGCTCAACTAGAATGTTTGAAATATATAATTTTTAGAAGTGAGTTTATCCATGTTTTATACGACAACAGAGGGGAGAAATTTTAAGAAAAAAACTCCGATCATTATTTCAAAGGGTTGTAACTCTGAAAATAATGTGATTTTCTCAAAAATTATAGTTGAGCCTCTGTAGAGTGGTCTGAGATATATACAGGCAAAATATTATAATAATAGAAGCGTTTTTCACAGAAGGAGAACATTTAGAAAAAAAGTTATTCTAAGTTGATTTTTTGCCAAAATATTGTATTTAAATAATTTTTCTTTTTGTTAAAATGTCCTGAAAACAATTTTATACATGTATTTTAATCTAAATGACACTAAATATCACGAAAACTATCCATTTATGTGCTTTTTTTAAAATCACGGTTCTGAACGTAGTCGGATACTTTAATGAGATCCAATCTCTGAACTAGCCCAAAAGAAATCTTCCAGTAACATCTAATAGGGGAACTAGTATAATTCCAGATGGTAATACAGTAATAAGTGACAATAATTCAACCGTACTAGAGTATCTATATTGTCCTCTTATCTCTCTCTCTCTATTTCCCCGACTATTTATATTCTACTTAGTTGAAACGTTCATTTGAGGTGAGTAGTTAAATTGGGAGGCTCTTCGCCAATAGTCCCCATGCCTTTTCAGAGTGTGACGAGGGTTAAAAAACAAAAATCAAGTCATACCTGAATGTGTGTTTCTACTTCAATTTGATGTGGTGACTTATATTTGTAAGGGATAACAAGCAATATAAATAATTGAATTTAATATACATTTAACAAAGTTCGAAAGAAGTTTGTCAATATAAAATACGATTCGAAAGAAAATATGGATCACTGGGAAAAGAAAAATACCTGATTTGGTGATAAAATAAGGCAAAGGGTCTGAAATGCTCATTTAGTGTTAATTAAAAAGCTAAAAGTGCTCTTCGTAATACATTATACCAGAGTTTCTCAAACTGCGGGGCGCGAGCACATCGAAAAGTCAAAAATAAAAAGGATTTAAAAAATTACTTATTTACTAAATAAAAGCAAATATATATATATATATATATATATACATTCGAACATAAAAATAAAATATATATTTACACTGATATAATATACTTATAAACGTATCAATACAACACAATGTATTTCATAATTAATCTCAGAATACTAAATGACGTACCAGTTTAATAATTACTAGTGATGCGCGCAGGCTTGTCATATATAAAATTTTATACTTATCTTGATAAGTTGTACGGTTTATGATTAAAATCGCATTGTAGGTTTAACGTCAAAGTTCATTATTATTGCATTCAATACATTGCTGTTGTGTGAAGGGGGGAGCGATGAAAATGATGATTGAAAATTGGGTCGCAAACATTGAAAGTTTGAAAAGCACTGCATTACACACACAGAACAATAAATACCGAAGTGCCTCCGAATCAGGGATACCTATCTTGTAATGAGTTGGACCTTCTCTGGACTTGATAACGTGTGCCACACGACGAGGCATATGTTCAACAAGTTTCTGGGAAAGTTCTTCTGGAATGTGACTTGCTAAATATTACATAAATCTGTACATAGTTCAGTACGGTTTGCTGGTGCTGTGTGATGACCTTCCACGACTTGTTACAAAACATCCCAAAGATTCTCAACAGGATTTACGTCTCTGCTTCTATGTGGACAATATTGACAGAAAAGTCACAGGAATGCTCTTCCAACCAGCCTGTAGCCAACTGGGACATATTAGAAGTATAGTTGTCTAGTTGGAAAACTCCAGCCGTTACCGTGTGCATAACATAACAGTATAAACGGATGGAGGGGTCACCCAACAACTCTACGTACCGAATTTATTTGAGGGAGGTTTATCAAATGAGGTTGAGAGACCAAAGATCCGAAACAGTTCCACAAACCAGTGCCTCCGGCCATGATTCAACCACCATGCCCATGTACAGTTCCAACCTACATGCAGAATCCATGGCTTCATGTGTTTGATGCCATATTCTCAGCCCCCCGCCTGCTTTAAGTAGTCGGAATCGAGACTCATTATTCAATGCTACCCGTTTCTAATCCTCTACATTCCAGCATCTGTACTATCTTGCCCAGGCAAGACGTGAAGCCCGATAGCGAGCATTGAGCAATGGTACTCTTGTAGGGTGAGACTCCCGAAACCCATACGGTTTAGCCAGCGTTGCACAGACCGTTTGCTAACTGTATGACTGGCACCATCATTGAAGTGGGTGGTAATTTGAGCTAATGTTTGGCTTCGTTGGGTACGTACAATACCCCTGAGCCATCTCTATCTCTACGCACTAT
>BMAV01019037.1:14086-30021 GCA_019973955.1 Trichonephila inaurata madagascariensis
TTTTTTTTAGTCCAGCATCCACGTATTCTTGGTATAGTTTTGACACTGTCGACAATGAAAATCCTAACTGGCTGACGATTTGGGAAATTGAATGGTCCATGCATCACGCACCTACAATTTATCCGCGATCGAAGGCGTCTAAATCAGGCAGTTTACCCCAAATGGCAATTTCAACAACTAATTAATAACAACCATAGTACACACTATATACGCAATTACCACAGCGCCTCATTTGCGCATAAATATTGAGTAGTGCTACACAATTTGCACAGCCTTTGCAATCCCTAAATTTGGGGCTCTTCAGTGTATATATATATACAGAGAGAAAGTATATATATATATATATATATATATATATATATGTATATATGATATTGTGCCTGGCTTGGTATGATCTAAAGGACTGTTTTTCAGTGTGTAATATTTACAAGTATATTTAGTAAGTACTATAGATAATGCATGAAATATATTTAAAAAATAGCAATAGCTTACCTTTAATGAGCAAAACCTATTCTCAGAAGTCCAGATTAAATTGAAATGGAAAATTCTTAAAAAAAGTAAAATTCACTGAAGAAATCCCATATAGAGATAAAATGTAAACTGAAATTTGAAGCTAATTTTTTCTACACTTGTAAAAAAAAAAAACTAATTTAATTAATTATAATTAATTTCATCCATCTTACTAACAGTTTCCTTGGTTCTAATTTGACTTTTTAAACAGTTAAAATCTTTTAATGAAATTAAATCAAAACAAATTTAGACTAAAACATCAAAGGCCGGTGTTAATGGAATCATTTGAACAAAGCTTTGGAAATTTCGAACGTTTAAATGGGAAGAGTTAATTTTGAAAAAAATATATATATTTGTGTCTCTGAGAGAACGTTTGTCTTATATGTAGACAATTTAAGTATTTATGTTAGAAAATTTTATTTCTCTTTAAATGTTTAGAATAAATGAAGGATAATTTCAAAAGTACCGCCATTTCCTCTTTCAAATATCCTGATGGTTGGATAGGAAGGGGGGAAGGGAAGTAAGATATAATGAAGTTTTGTAATCAGTATAGGATAAATTAAGAACAAACTAATTTAACTCTTATTTCTTCGATCACCTACCTTCATTGCGAATGTTCCCAAGATAATTTTAAATTTTAAAATGGTAATAAGTGATTTATTTCTTAATTAGTGAAATTCTTTTAAATCTGCTATGCATTTAGCAAATTGGCCGCATTCATTATTCTGTTTAGTGGGCCATTTTATCAAAAGGCTCTTTAGAGAGATAAGAATAAATCATTGAAAAAAAGAAAAATAATTTAGAATTGCTGGTAGTTCTTATAATTGTAAAAATTAGTGTAATTTGTACAGGGAAATTTCTCCTCTTTCTTTTTTCTGATTATTTGTTCGGATAATCCGAACAAATATTTTGGCACACTTTTTTATTTTCGGAATTTAAAGAATATAAATCGCTTAATTTATTCTCTCTCTCTCTCTCTCAAATACGAGATTACTTCTCAATGCTCCAAAGATTAATGTAGACAGCAAAAGGGAGGGGGGACAAATCCACAATTGAAATATACTACAAAACTTTGAATGAGTTAGTGAGTGTATATTAACACTATATTGTCCAAGGAAGTCATTTTGACTGCTTTTTAATTTCAATTAGAAAAACAATTACATATATCATGTAAAATTTCTTTGAATTTCTTAGAATATATTTTTTTTCCCAAGTGAAGCAAAATTTTTTATATTGTTAATATTTACTAGCAACTTCTTATACGACTGTAAATAATATAAAAAAAAATATTAAAAGTTAATTTTACACAAATTTCTTTACACGTTAATCATTCTTTTACAATACAATCATTCTGACTGCTTTTGGGCAATATAGGTATATACTAAGTTTCAGTTTTTCTAGTATTAAAGTCAAAATAAGAAGAGCAGCACGAAGCCCATTGGTGACAGACGTAGTAATTTCAAACCATGATACATACACAACTTCGAAAGAATGTGAAAAACAACTTTAATTGTTAAAGTAAAGACAGGTTATTTATTCCTATTTGTATAAGGCTGATTAAAATAATTAATTTGGAATGTTACACACTTAAATATTCGTAATAAAAATTGAATTGTAATTGACACATTAAATATTAACAAATTCAAGTAGACAAATCAAACTAGTAACAATAATACATATTAAAAGCTTTTTTTTTTTAGTTTTTCAAAAAAGAAATAATAATAATAAGACACAGATACAGAATAATGCATGCATAATAATAAAGAACAATAAGTTTACTTAGGGATAAAATAAGAATAAAAACATGATTTAGCAATTTATGATATTTAATAACACCATGAATTGTGTGTGTATTAATTGAAGAATTTCTGAAGAACTTGCGTACGATAAAAATATGCTTTGTCTTATGTAATGAGCTATTTAAAAGCTATTAAAACTCATTTTTTCTAATACGCTTCAGACCAATCAAGCTCACGTTATTTAAAAGTTATTTAAAAGTAGTCTATATGACCAATAAGTCGATTAAATTGCATTTTGGATTTAAATATAAATGTAAAAAAAAAAAAAAAATATATTAACATTTTCAAAACATGACACAAATTAAATATAAAAAATTATACATCATCGACGTTTTTTGTTAGAGTATTTTATTTAAAGTGAATAATATATATATATATATATATGATTTTAGAGTTATATCTCTTAGGCAATGCTATGTATAAATTTTACTTTTTCTTTCAAATGGACTGCATTTTGACAGTATAGCCTTTGCCGATACCGTATTGTCCAATTGTGAGAGCTAGTTCACTAGTGGTGCCATGTAGTGGTGGCTTCCACTACCAAATGTTAAATATGGCATGTAATGCACATTAGTGCATGTGAACTGAAGCAAGAATTCTTACGCTTGCCCTGTTGCCGCAACTAAGATTTTTAAGTTCTAGTACAGTTGACAACAATTCAATCAAATCTCCAAAATTGGTTTTAAAATTCAAAAATTGCTAACTTCCTTAAAAACAAAGGTAATTCTGAAACAAAATAAACATGTAGCAAACATTATGCATGCAAATAAAAAAAGTGTGTTATTAACTTATAAAAAGTATAATATTTAATTAGCCAGAAACAAATCATATTTATTTCTACTTTCCTTCATAGTTTATAAATGAGTAATTTCAGGACTGATAGCCTTAGAAGTAGAAGTACAATTTTAAAGTTCAAAGTTTTATTAATAACACTTTGTACCATATAGAGAAATACAAAATCAAATGTAGGTTACACTATACTTATTTGTAATAAAACACTAATATCCTAGTTGGAAATTATTAAATTTTGAGGCAAATGATTATACGTTTAAAAAAGATGTCATGCGAGCTATTATCTGTTCTGTAAATGTTTTGATGGGACTCGCGTTAAATATTCATACACACTCACGCGCGTAAGCAAACACACACACTTAATTTCTCAGGAGTATTTTCTTTCAATACCTAAACATCTGGAAATAAAAAAAAATCTACGAATACCAACCAAGAACAAAATATAAAATAAACGATCATAGTTTTTAGAAGTAAATATTGCTAGTTTGAAAAAAAATAGCAGGATTATTTATTCTGGTTCTGATTTATTCTTCTTCCAAGACTTATTTCCAAGCGTAAATTGTTTCACTATCTCTTAATTCAAGTGCGTCATTTCAAGAAGAGTTAACTAATTTCCACGCCAGGGACTTCCAAGGAACGGCAGGAAATTCGGAGTTAATTTCTCCGGGGTGTTTGCCTTTCGTGCTGTAAGCAAATTGTGTTACTTTCCTTTCGGTTTATGGGGATACTCAACATACTTCTTAGCTTTATTACGAATATAAGTATGTCGCCAAAAAAAGGAACACTAGACCCATATCATTAAAAATAGATTTGGTCTTCGTTTCTAAATTGTTTTCTGCACACCTTCCGTCAATGCGATGCAAAACTGTTCAGTTTATTCCTTATTTTCAGTTTAGCGATTTGTAGAAGTTAAATTGTAAATCACTTAGTTCGATATTCTATCTTCGTATATGTATAATTTTATTTCTACTTTGTGTGAAGTAATTAATGGTTTTATAACTAAATTGTATCTTGTTTTGGAAAAGTTACGGTACATTTTCTGAGAACTTATTGTATCTTATAATTGATTATTATTTTAAATAAAAATAAGAATTAAAATATCTTACATAAGCATTGTGCATTGAAACAGCAGTGTTCAGTATTATTAGAAAGAGTACAAATAGTTTCTTGTAAGTCACGGTTGAAATTTATGGATGTATAGCGTCACAGCGTAAATTAGGGCATCTGGCAACACCCTAAACCTGAGTTATTAGTGATTTTTTTACCAGAATAACGTAACAATTTCGCGAGAAAATGTCAAGTTTTAAGCCTAATAAGTGTCACATTTGCAGTAACTTTTGATCTGCATGTGGGGCACACGAATTCCTTGTAGAAGCATATAATGATGATGATTTGAGTGAGAAAAGTTTTTGTAAGGGATTTCAAAAATTTAAGAACATTGAGCTTGAAGTTGTAAACAAAGAACATTATGGTAGATTAATGGCGGAAAGTTCATACCCCCCCCCCAAAAAAAAAAAACTTGCACTTACTCTAGGGATGACTGAACACGTATTTTCACATCGTTAGGTAACTTTGGGACTGACTCAAAATCAAAGTTGTATGCCGATTTGGAGTATATTAAATGCTTTTTGACAGTCATACCGTAAAATCCGGCGTATACATTTTAACACAAAAAATAAGAATGATATTTATGGGTGCGCGTTATTTGCCGTGTATAAAAATTAGAGCTTTAAAAGTAAAAAAAAAATTGATGAGCATAGAAAAAAAATTAAGTCTTCTATATATATCGAAATACTGTTTATTTAAAGGAAATGGCATTTCTTATGATTTTATAGGATTGTAGTTCTAGAAGTATACTAATTTTTAATAAAGCATGGAATAATACCTTGAATAAATTACTTCAAATCATAAGAACAGTGCGCATGCACATTTCAGATTCTTTCGTCAAAAAGGAGGTGCGCGTTATACGGCGAATATACCTAAAGATTAAAAATTGCAGCTTGAAAGTTTAGGTGCACGTTATACACCAGAGTTTACTGTAAATAAAATTACTTTTTGCATAGCAAAGACACTAGTGATGCAAAAGAGATCTCCTATAGATGCTCGAAAAAAAAGGAAATTTGGGAGACCTCATGGCTATGCTTCAGCAGCCGAACAATCATGAAAAAAAAACACTCATGTTGGGTATTTTGGGGATCAGTTTGCTTTCGTGTATTATGATTTTCTCAAACAGAATGAAGCCAGCCATTACTAGAACTCTGTAGTGAATACAACTGATATGATTATCCGAGCACTCAAAGAAAAATTAGGCCATTAGTACTCCAAAAACTACAAAATTATTCTCCTTCATGGTAATGTTTGTCCAGAAGTTGCTACTGGTCAAATATACATTATATGGACCATGAAGAACAAATTCCTACAATAAAAAATAATAATAAATTAGTACAAATTTCGACCATCAGGTCGCTTTTATCGAATATTCCTTATGCAAATCCGTAAAACCTGAATATAAACACAGTCATAGAGCCAGGGAATCATTCAGCGTCTCTTTGTTATCGTTAATCACACCCTTAGAAAAAAATGGGCTTTACTGTTAAAACTATTTTATCAGAACGGCAGCAACCACTTGGCTGCTCTACGCGATTATCGTAGCCTAAAGAATCTCTTAAAAGGCCCTATATCGAGGATTGGTTTGAGGAAGATGATTATGAAATGTGAAGATACGGGGTATTTGGGTGTGCTGACCGGAAGAAGACGGAAACCGGTTGGAACTGAAACTGTCGAAGAAATCGCTACTGCTGTTATTGAAAGAGTCTCCAGTTCCATCTATTCTTAAGCAAGTAGTTGATCAGTGTCACGTGAATAGGAGATTCCTTTGTAAACAGTACGTAAAATTATGTGATACATTTTGAAATGGTATCTAATGTTATAAGATCCACGTGATACAAACACTGAAATCTCAAGATCAGAAAACAAGCCTTGAATTTTCTTGCCAATTTTGGAGAGAATGGAAGTTGATGACTTGTGGCCTTGGAAAATTTTATGGTCAGATGAGGCACATTTTTATTTAGATGGAGCTGTGAATAGTCAAAATTGCCACTTATGGGGTACTTTACATCCTAATATCCTGCATCCACAAGCACTGGATTCCGATTTCGTGACTGCTTGTTGTGGATTTACTGCTGAGTTTATCCTTGGACCTTTTTTCTTTGAAACTCTCGCTCCATAAAATCCTAAAAAATACTCCTTCACGAGTACTTGGTACAGAGAACTCCTTCTACAACAGGTCATTCCTATTTTAGTGTCACTTAGATTAGAATACATGTATAAAAATGTTTTAAGGACATTTTGACAAAAAAATTTATTTAAATACAATATTTCGGCAAAAATGTACATCAGAATAACCTTTTTTAAAATGTTCTCCTTTTGTCAAAAATGCTTCTATTCTAATAATATTTTGCCTGCATATAGCTCAGATCTCTGTACAGAGTCTCAACTATGAATTTTGAAACATTCACATTATTTTTAAAGTCACAACCCATTGAAATAATTATCGGCATTTTTTTCTTAAAATTTCTCCCCTCTGTTGTCGTAAAACATGGATAAACCCACTTCTAAGTTATATATTTCAAAAATTCTAGTTGAGCCTCTGTACGGAGGTCTGGGCTATATACAGGCAAAATATTCTTATAATAGAAGCATTTTTCGCAAAAGGAGAGTATTTTGAAAATGGGTCACTCTAAGTTCATTTTTTGTCAAAATATTGTACTTAAATAATTTTTATTGCAATATTTTTCTTAAAACAATTTCATCTACATTTTCTAATCTAAGTGACACTAAATATCATAAATATTATCCATTTACACGTTTTGAAAAATCATGGTTCCGAACGTAGTCGGATACCTTAAACGTTCATTGTTTATTTTAATAGCGTGGACAGTCCATTTAATTTCTCTTGATATTTATATGTTGGACACCATTTGATTCCCAGAAGGCACTGTAGAGTTCTAAATTTGAGCGTTTTTGCTACATGCCATCAATTTTAGTTCCTCCAAAAATAACTCGTAGGGTACATAGCTGAAAGACAAGAGTATTTTCATCCTTTTGTGCCGTTGTCCATGTTTCGGATGAGTACATAAGTATAGGCCTAGTGAAAATATTACGGAATGCAGTGGATCTAACATCCATTTGTTAAACTCAGAATAATAAATGCCTCATTTGCATTTTTGCACCACCGGGGAAGTTTTTACAAATGCTGTGCTATAATGAGCTCTATATTTTCTTAAGCTTTTTCTATCTGTTTTATTGTTCAACAGTTCTGTGTCCTCACATCATTATGGATGTTTAAAAATTCCACTGTGTTGCATGAATTATGAAAGTTCAGTTTTATTTTATTTTTTAACCAAAACTGCCGTTTTTTTAAAAAAATTTTATATATTTTATGAGGCAGTACCTTTCGGTTAAAATATCAATATACAGTCCTATAAATGTTTAAGTACATACGATTGTTTCAAATGCATTAAAAATAAAGATTAGATGAAATATGTCATTTTTTACATTAGCAGGTGCAGAACTTCTTTTATATACGTCGAGTTCGAACTTATATAGAATCAATTAAAATTTTAATATAATATTAGATATTTTGTACTGTATTGTTCTACCTATTTATTTTCTTCTATCATGAATTATTCCACCAAATTGTTTTTTTCCCAGTGGTTTCTTTCCTCAAATACTAGTTCCACCATTCTTTGCTTTTGAGACAGATATCTTTTCGTGCTTAATTTTATATTTCGTAATTCATATAATAAAATCTTGCTCGATTTCATTAATTCTGATAAAAAAATGACTCTGCACATTTTTCCATGTATAAAATAACACAATAGAAAGACGAGCTCCATTTTTTTCAGAAATAGTTTTTCTTGTGTAAAAGGTAGATTTCAATAAGAATTAAATTACAAAAAACAGTGGAATTAATTACGAAAATTTAAAAGAACAAACATCTATATTTAAACTAGTTTTTTATTAATTCTTACGAGTAATTCTAAAGAAAATTACAATTAATTCAATGATTAAAGACATCTTTGAATTCTTTATATCCTTCTTTTAATGTATGCTATTGGTAAAATAACAGTGCACTAAATATTATATTAAGTTAGGCCAAAATTAAAAATCTTAGAGTGTGGAAAGTAATAAATATGTTGGTTCATAACGTTTCTCATACAATTCAATTTATGCTCTAGAAATGACATGTTTATAAAGCAAAACAAAATAATGAAAGAAAAATATTTGTTTTATTGTTAATCGAACAATTTTCATAACCTTAACAATAAAGATGAAATTATATTGATTTCATTTGTATTTCGTATAATACAAGTGTGCGTAGCTTTCAATAAAATGTAACTCATAGACTAAAACTTTTATTTTATTCGGACGTTATATTACATCAATATTGCTTAAAATTATGCATGCAGTACCGAGTGGGTGTCGTAGTTGGTTTGGCGCTAGACTTGAACGCCCAAGTTTGTCGGGGTACGACCCCGACCGAGGTCGATGGATTCTCATGATGCAGAAAATCGACAGCGACCATGTCATTTGATTATACGGCATTTCAAGATCCTTAGAGTACCTTGGGTACTCTCAACAAAATTGAGTTCCTAGTACCAAATATTTCGCACCGTCAGAGCTCAGGTACTTTCATCTGAGAAGGAAACTAGGCGTCAAAACTATATATTGTGGTGATTAGTACTCAACTATAAGGTGTCGCACTAAAATATAATACCAGCTTCTGGTAAATGCAATTGATCTACAGTGGTAAAATACCAATTTGCAACCTATTTGAAAGAGAGAAAAAATCATGCATTCAGTAAACAGGGTTAGTATTCTTGCAATAATAAACTTTTAACTTAAAAAGTGGCATATCTTTTAATTCCTAGTATAAGCTCGCACTGTCTATATTTTTATTTATCTATATATTTGTATATTTATTTATTTTTATCTTGGTGGAATTTTCAATCATTCATAAAATACATATTAAAGCGCTGAATTAAGCTGAAATTTTATATACAGGATCATTTTGGATGACAATACAATAATTTAATTATAATTAATAAAATTTTTAATTGATTAAAACTAATTATTTAAAGAATTACAAATACAGCCACGTTCGCGACTTAGCGACCCGTTTGGCGACTTGTGTCAAAACTTGAAAATGTTTTTTTCTCACGTGTTAAAGCATTCAGTTGGACTGAAATTAAAAGGACAATACGATACTTTAATGATAATTAAACAAATTAATTACCACTTAATGTTATGATTCTGTCCTATTTATATGCATATTTATATTAATTGTAAATATTAAATAAAAAGTAGCTAAAATAAAATTTTTCTTTGTTGATCTTAGTAGGAATAGACTTAATTTTTTTTTATATATATATTATTTGCTTTAAAATTTCGTTTGTTGCGCAATTTTAAACTCCAGTTTTGATGTAAACAATTTTTTCTCTACCAAATACAGCGTAAAGCATTTTATTTTCATTAAACTTCTATCAAACTATTCCAAAACGAGAATATTGTAATAATGTTTAGATTTTAAGAGATAGCAGACGATAATATTTTGACATTATGTACACGTTTGTTTTGGATGACAATACGATACTTTAATGATAATGAATAAAAATTAATTACCACTTAATGTTGGGATTGTGTCGTATTTATATACATATTTATATTAATTGTAACGATTTAATAAAAAGTAACTAAAAAAAATTTTTTTCTTTGTTGATTTAAGTAGAAATTGACTTAATTTTTTTTTATATATTACTTGTTCTTAGAAGAATTACATAATGAGAAAGAAAACATGCATTTCAACTCATGGAAAAAAAATAGTACTTTTATAATTAAATATATATATATATATATATATATATATATATATTTACATTGTTTTCCATTTATTTTTTTTAATTAAAACTCCATACTTTATTTTATAGTTCATTCTCCTTCATATAGTATTAAATTATAAACTGAATCACAGTTCTTTTCAATATTACTAGATAACAGTAGGAAAAAATCACTGAATCATTATAAAAGAATAAATGAGGAAAAATTAGCTCAAAAAAACTATATCATTTTTGTTTTTTACCAACTAATTCCTATCGATGCATTCTATTCAGAAAATGAAACAAATTGTTTGAATTTCACAAATTAATTTTGCCTATTAATTTCTTCGGTGGTTAAAAATGTCCAGAATTATTAAAATACGTCGATCTCTTCAATTTTAATAGGCGACTGACTCATCTTTTTCTCGAATGATATTTTCCTTAATGGACGTTCAGCAAATAAGTGCCGCTCTGACATTTTACGAAAGAATCTTAGAGGAATACTCTCCAACTAAGTGTTTAATGGATTTAACTTCTTTTCTCAAAAACGGGAGACGGAAAACTTTTCATTTGAGTACTACACAGGCCCATTTTCCCGCTGATGGAATTAACAAATTTCTTATTTCATTTGGAGAAATGTTAATGCATGTACATTAAACAGACTGAAACGCTGAAAAATATGCCGTCTCTGCAAGGTTATTTGGGATAGAATTATAGAAATGTGTTTTATTTCGCTTTGCTTATTAGTGTTTTGAATAGTTACGGACTGTGTGTGTGTGGAACACTTTCAACTTTCGTAGAATTTAGAATCGAATATATTTCTGAACGAACATTCTAGCAGTTTCTGTATCTATCTTTTATCGGTAACGGAATTTTGGAAATTACCAAGGAATGCTTACTTTTGCTGAAATTGAATTTAATTCTGGAAAGTTCTTTAGAAAATATTCTCTGTTTATATTATTTATAATTTAAATAATTGCTTGAAATGTGCAATGTATGTACATGGTGTTTCGGAATGGGCTCAATTCATGCCGTCACATGATAAACATAAACACGTGTTCCCTGTTGAATTCAAAACAAACATTAAGGTATTCGACTATATTCGGAACCGTGATTTTGTAAAATCGTATAAATGGAAAATATTTATGATATTTAGTGTCAATTAGATTAGAAAAAATGTATACAAAATTGTTTTAAGAATACTATTACTATAAAATATTATTTATGTACGATATTTTGATAAAAAATGAACATAGAACGACTAATTTTCAAAATATTCTCTTTTTGTAAAAAATGCTTCTATTATAATAATATTTTGCTTGTATATAGCTCTAAACTCTATACAGAGGTTCCACTAGAATTTATGAAATATATAACTTAGAATTGGATTTATCCATATTTTACGACATCAGAGGGGAGAAATTTTAAGAAAAAAATGCCGATAATTATTTCTATGGGTGGTAACTCTGAAAATAATATGTTTTTTTTTTTTAAAGAGATAGTTAAGACTCTTTGTAGAAGTCTTTACTTTATATAAGCAAAATATTATTACTATTTTAGAAGCATTTTTTATAAAAGGCGAACATTTTGAAAAAAAAAATTCTAAGCTAATTTTTTTGCCAAATTATTGTATTTAAATAAATTTTTTTTGTCAAAATGTGTGTGTGTCCTTAAAACAATTTTATAAATATATTCTAATCTAAGCGACACTAAATACCACGAAAATTATCCATTTATACGCTTTTTTAAAACCACGGTTAATTAGTTTAATACCTTAAACTAATTGTACTTGTTCTTTTAAATTCAGATCAAATATTATACTTGGGTAAAGATGTTGAAATTTTAGGGGGGAAAAATTTCTTCAAAAAGATTTTTTTTTTAATTTTGAAAAAAAAAATCATATTTTATGTTTATACTTTTAAATAAAATGCATTTTGTATTCATATGTACTAATTAAAAAAATTTTCTGCTAAGAGCAAAACGTGGCAACACAGGTGCCTGTGAACTGCTTAGATGTAAACACTAGATAGTTTTTATCGTGTGACTATGACGTCGCATGAGTTTTTTAATTGATTGGCTAGAATCACGTGGCTTTCCCTATCATGTGACTATGACGTCACATGAATTGAGCCCATTGACTGAAAAATAAATGAAGGTGCGGTAGATGAGTATTATAATGAGTGTGTTTTTTATACACAAGTATAAATTAAGCAAATCATTCAGCATTCAGGAACAAACAACAGATATAAATGTAAACTGAAATACAGTGAAAATCATTTAAAATGAAAACGAGGGAGACTGAGATATTTTTCGTGTTAAATGAACTTCTTGTTAAAGGATATTGCAAGGAAAATAAACATATATTCAACAAAATTAACTTTATTATAGTACGTTTTGATTTATGCAGATATGTATATATATGTAAATATTTTCATACAATATCAATGAAATGAAAACATTCAAAAGATCTTGATGAAATTTAATATATTTTCAAATTTTTTGAAAAACAAAATAACATTTATTCAGTTTTTGGGAAATAATCTGATATGTTTCTTTGTATTGTATTTTTTAGCAGGAAATATTCAACCAATTGCTTCACCATTGGAAGGTGCGTATAAATAACTGCCCATACTTTCACGATGTTGCTGAATTCGCGGATAACGTGGGAAAAGGAGTTGCATAAGTCATTTCACTTTCATCATCGGAATCTATATCAAAGATATTTTTTTTTTTAGCTTTGAACAAACTCCGAAATGCTCTTATCTGAAATAATCTGGATTGTGCAAGTATTATCAACTACGACTGCAACGAATGCTTCGGATGACTCAGCAGGACGGTCAAATAATGCAGAAACTTTTTCAAGCATTTCTTTTAAATCTCACCTGCACAGCTGGTATTTTCCGAATTTTGTTCATTCCCAAAAGCTAAATCTTCTCGTGTTAAGAGAAAAAATGCATGGCAATGCATAGTTTGTCGGAACCTTTCTATTATTTTGCGTTAACCAAAGTTTCGTCTTAAACTCTGCAAAGAAAAAAAAAACTACGTCATTTACATCCTATTGTATAAAGTATGTTTTAATAGGTTTTAAATAATATAAACTATGAGGGGGGGGGCCCTACGAGGGGGGCGCGAGGATATTGAAAAGTCGAAAACAAAAGAAGGATATTTAACGAAATTATTAACTTACTGAGAGTAAGCAAATAAAACGCATTCTGATATAAAAAAGCAAATACATTTGTACTGATATGTTACACTTAGAAATATACCAGCACTGCGCAATGTATTTTACAATTAACTAAACAATACTAAGTTAAGAACGTTTAATAATTACCAGTGACCTCATCGGCTTTTCATATATAAAATTATGTACAAAAATTAACACTTTTCTTGATAATTTGTACAGTTTATAGCAAATTCCTTAAATACCGATTAAAAATTACGCAATTCTCTCCCTAATGGCACCGTTTTACACGTAGGCTGGCGCATGTGGTGCGTTAGGGGTGGGGGAAGTAGAAAATGAACAAATAAGCAAATACTCTGAAATAAGTAAATCTTTAGCAGACTTACAGCAGATACTGTGAAGGTCCTTTTATTGCATTCCAAAGGTTTCTGAATAATTGTATAGACAGAAGTGCACAGAAAATATCGTATTTCGGGAAGACGTATATGTACGTCCAGGGCAATAAACGCTTTGGCTGGCCGAAACATTTATATACGTCGGCGGCACTTAAAAAGTCATATTGTGCCTTTAGTTTCAAAGTATAGTATTATATTGAATTCAATACACTGTTATTGTATGGGGGACTCTATGAAAATTATGCTTGAAAAGTGGGTCGCAAATACTGAATGTTTATGAAGCACTGTTCTAGGCCATTTCCCATCAAAATTTTCTGCTTACAGACAACGCATTTTTCTATTCCGGAATAAAAATTTATATCAATTGAAAAGAAATCTGGGTTTCTTCAATCCAAAATACTAAACATCATTTTTTTTTTCTGCTGCGGAAATAGTTTATTAATTCGGGCCTTATTATTCGTTAAATAGGAAGTTTTAATGGGAAAAAAGGAAGATTCGCTAAATAGGGGTGCGGTAAATCAAGGTCGGACTATATATTGTTTGATCCTACAGTTATTGGCAATAGCGTGTATGCAGCACAGCTATGATAATTGCTGCAAATTACATCCTTGAAAAGTAATACATGCTTAGCAGTGTCGATGGATTAATTAGATACAAAATACCTAGCGCTCGAATATTTGTTTTTTTGAATTCACGCAGAAATGCAGGACATTTTGGAACTCGATATAATGTCTACATTAACGCTAATCAGTATGCACTACTACTCATGATTGCAATCAAGCATACATTACACTAGATCAGGAGTCTACATATTTCCTAGAGCAATTGCCTTTTAAACTTTCAATATTTGCAACCCAATTTTCAATCATAATTTTCCGCGCCCCCCTTAATATAATAACAATATACTGAATGCAATAATAATGCACTCTCTTTTACGTTAAAGCTACAATATGATTTTAATCATAAACCGTACAAGTTATTAAGATAAATATTAAGTTTTGTGTATAATATTGTGTATGACAAGCCCATGGGAGTAACTAGTAGTTATTAAACTTGTTCTTAACTTAGTATTGAGAGATTAGTTATATCGAATACATTTTTAAGTACTAATACATATATAAGTATATTATATAAGTGTAAATGGGCGTTTTATTTTTTATTATATCACAATGTATTTTGTTTTACTACCTTTTAGTAAATTTGTAATTTTTAAAATATTTTATTTTTGACTTATCGCTATGCTCGAGGTCCCCTTGCAGGCTCCCTTGGGGGGGGGGGGCGGGCCCCACATTTTATGAAACGTTGTTCTAGAGAGAAGAGTCAAATTGTAAGTGGGAGGCCTCTGTGTACCCAAGAGGTTAGAATGCATTTCTTTGAATTAGTTAAAAAATATTTTTTCAATACATTGGAAATTAATACTAAAAGTATTGATGCATGATCTATACGCATTTTTAGTGAACTTTGGAATTTAAATTAGTAAATAGATAAAAAAAAGCTTTCTATGGGAGTAGGATTGTACTCGAAGTTTTTGTGTGTATGCATTGTTTGACTTTATTTGTGAATTTCGTAATGATCTTGTGAAAGAGGGAGAGAGTATTAGCACAGCTCAGCATATTCATCTGAAACTACACCGATGTAATTCAAAAAAATTGATTTATAAATTATATATATTTATATAAAAATAAATATGCTCTCTTAAAACTTGTTTTTAAATAGTTTTTGGCCATCATACATTTTTGTTTACTATTTTTTTCTTGTAAACATTCATGAATCTCCGTGAACCATAAAGTATCACAGGTCACTTGAAAAAGTAAATCTGAAACATTATATTACAAAGGAAAGAAAAAAATAAAGTCATGGAAGATTACAAATATTTATAATAAATTTACAGAATTTTTGAAAGCCCTTCCGGTGGAAATAAATTGGTGAAAATACACACCCCAATTTATATTAATACCCTTAGGATTTTTCTTTCTCTGAGAAATTTGGAGCACCGAAGCAGAGCATAGGTTCAACATATTCCTCGACACCAATATTACAATCTCAGAAAAAGATGACAGAATCAAATTAACTTTGTTCAAATAAACTTTAAATTTACCATGACGAGTAAAAAAAAAATCGGTTGTTTTATAATTGGTATAAAAATGATGCCATGGCAATTTCTTCGGAAAAAGTTTCTTTCTTAAGCTCCCTTCATTTGAAATGAGATATCTTGGTTCCAAGACTCATTCATTCTTTCTTTAGTAAACTACTTGTAAGAGGATTGATGAATATTGGAGGGCAATGTCAAACCCACGCTTGTTGGCAACCCTTGCAGACAATCTTCTCACTCATTTCCAAAAACTCCCTTGTGTCCACGAATAAATGCAAAAATTATCGA
>BMAV01019037.1:32672-46322 GCA_019973955.1 Trichonephila inaurata madagascariensis
CAAATGAGTCGGCACTTTTTTGTTCAGTGATCCATTTTGACCTTTAACCTCTTCCCTGTTAGCGTGCATTTCCAAAAACTCCAGTGTGTCCACGAACAAATAAAAAAAAACTATTGATACGTTTTTATCTTACAAGCTTTTAAGTCTCATTGGATCACGACGATTATGTTCTTAGACGAAAAAATGCACTTTAGAGAATCCAAGAATGAAACAGAATTGGTACAAATGAGATGGATCTATTTTTACAGTGATCCATTTTGATCTCTAACCCCTTCCCTGTTGGTGTGCATGTCATACGTTTGACGTTTTTGTTCCCGTTTTGTCGGGGTTGCGACGGCGACGCAAAGAAATAAAATCATCCTTAAAACTGAATTCATGTCTAATTGCACATATTTTTCTTTCCGTGATAATTTTGTATTTTTGAATATTTCTACAAGATGACGCAACTCTAGTATTACTTTCATTACAATAATCGCAGTAAGATTTCCAGCATGGAATCTAACACTAAACATTTTCAATGAATATCTTGATGAGTGTTAGAATTTCAAATAAAAAATCATTCAAGATATTTTTTTGGTATTTATTATCAAAATTTTGTTTGACAAAGTAAGCCAAAAATAATATGTAATGCATGATTTAGGTTTTGTGATAAATGTGAATTTTACGCTCTGATGCAAAAAGAAGATTGTAATGCGGTTTTAACGGTAAGGTAATATTTGCCAAAATAAATTTTTAAATAAATTAGTCCAAATATTTTTATACAAATACTTTTATTGTGTTTTGGTAGATTATTATTTTAAACGCCTGAAGCAGTTAAATTAATAAATATATTATAATAGTGCACTTTTTAAAATTTAAAACTAGGGTGTGTATGGCAATGAAAACTGGAGATAAGTGAACTGGATACCACAAATTTTCCGAATGTAAAACAAGTAAGAAACTACTTACAGATAAAAAATATTTGCTTTTTTACCTTAGGATAAAATATATATTAATTTTCTGCAATAAAAAATTTGAGGGGGGTCAGAAATTCGCGTAATATATCTGTGTTTCATTTATTCATTTACTTGTTATGTGTTAATCTTAATGTATCAAAACTATGAAATGTGTGTTTATAAAGTAACGACATGTGCAATAATAATTTTATGCATATATTTATATTGAACTATAAAATAATTTGCTTATTTATTTAGATTTTCTTTTTATTTCTCTGTCACAAATAAAGGTACGTTCGTGGATTTATACGCTGAAGCAAAGAAAACGAGAAATGTTGTAGCAAACTTAGATGTACATTTTGATAAAGACCCGAAACAATGATTTTTAGGATTATAAAAATCTCAAACTCCTATTTTAAAGAAAAAGAAATAATCTTGAAAGAAGTAAAAACAATAAAAATGCTTAAAAAATGTTTTCGTGCTTATCATCATCTAAAGAAACAACCCATATTTGTATCATTATTATAAAGCAGAAATGCAGAGAACAAACAATCTTTTATCGTTCATAAAGATTATTTTTTGAAGTAAGCAACGGAATCTAAAACAACAAAAAGCTACGGAGGGTAAATAAAAATACAAATACATCGCTTAAAATGTTCCTCAAAAACAAACAGAATCATTCCTGATTTCACGGAAATATCAGTAAAAATAGTTCAAAAACATTGTTTCGATTCCCAGTACAAGATTGAAATTCATATCTCATAGAATAAAAATATAAGGAGCGTTTTATTGATGGTATGTATATAATTGACCATAAATGTGTTTGCTTATTTTCTACCGTGCCTACAAAAGCTACAAATCAGATTTTCTTTGTGATATTGTTTTATTACGGATATTATGTATCTGTCGTTGAAAACAAGCAGACATTAAACGAGGAAGAAGTTTTATTGACTGTCATATGAAAGCTTTTAGCATGCAGAAATGCTTCAAGATGCATGGAGTGCAAGAAATCAATAAGCGTATCTGAAGTCGTAATGGTAAGATTTGCTTAGTAAGGTTTGATTTTATAGATATTTCTTATTCAGAATGACGAGACATTTGTTTCTTTTTAAACTGAACGTTCATTTGTTTTTATATATAGGATAATGGTTGTGCGAAGACAACTCCAATGTTAATTCTCCAGATTTGAAGATTGTTCAGTTTAAGTATTTTTCTGCATTTATAGATTACATTATCAAATTTAATCTAAAAATCTTAGTTCCGGTGCGTTTAAGGCAGTTCTTTTTAAACTTGCAATATTTGCGACCCAATTTTCAATCATAATTTTTTATCGCCCCCCCCCATACAATAACAATATATTGAATGCTATAAAAATGTACTTCGACTCAAAAGCCACAATAGACTATAATTAAAACCCAAACAAATTATCAAGATAAGTATAAAATTTTGCATAAGTCAGAGTCCCATGGGAAGCACTAGCAATTATAAAACTTGTTTTTAATTTAGTATTGATAAGTTAATTACCAAAAATATTATGCAGGTCTAATACATTTATAAGTATATTATATCAGTGTAAGTGTGTATTTAATTTTCATTATATTACAATATATTTTCTTTGCTTCCTTTCAGTAAATTTATAATTGGAATTTTTTTTAAAACTTTCGGCTTTTCAATAGGCTTACGCCACCCACAAGGGGATATCATGCCCCCTAGGGAGGTTCACCCCTCAATTTGAGAAACCCTGGTTAAGATGACTAAGTACGTTCGGAACCATGATTTTCAAAAAAAAAAAAAAAATGTGAAAAAATAATTATTTGATATTTAGTGTCGGTTAAATTAGAACAGTGGTCTACAAACGTTGTAACCACCAAGCATACCCAGGGGGTTTCGAGAGTCGAAATAAAACTTCTAAAAACTATGAATTTGTATGCAAAAAAAAAAATCACGTTTTTTTTTGGAGTCTGTAGGGCCCCAAGTACCTAAAGCCGTATTTCTGAATTTCTGAACTCGAGTCCTACGTTTTTGGGAGGGGATGAGGGATCTTAAAAATAAATTCAGCTGCGGGCAGCCTCTTTTTTAAGTAATTTCTTGCAACTTTCACAATGTAAGGAAATAATAGTAAAATGTTTTTCATTTTTGTACTACTTAGATCGTGAGTATTCTATTGTATATGATCTTAAGTTCGGTAAAGTAATTTTTTTTTTTTTTTTTTTTTTTTTTATACTCGTTACTGCCATGTTTCTTAAAACTGTTTGGATGGGAAGGGAATGATTCGGATTTATAGACGGAAGTATTAAAAATTATACATCTCAGCGCTTATTTATATTTGTTAAAAAAAGGGAAAAAATACATATAATAGAGCTTTTTGAAAAAGAAAAAAAAACATCTAACAAACCTGTGTGCTGTAGTATTTTCCAATAATGGAAACCAAGCATTAATAGATGAATCAGAAGGCTTACCATTGAAAGAGTAGTAACCACTTATCAATATATCAATTGAATCGATGTAAAAATCTAAATTTAAGCAGGAACTATTCCTAAATTTTAGGCTACAAATTGGCAGAATAATAAGATGTTTATCAATAAATAATACTTTTAATAAACTTTTAAAAGCATTTTAATGCCATTTTGAATAATGCGCTGATGTTAAAAACCTTTCTCAGCGTGTGTGGCAACACAAACAAAATATGAAATAAATTAACACAGAATACGAAATGCGATTGTTGGTACCTTCAGTAGGTCGACAATTTGGTTATAGAAATATATCCCAGATCACATATCTCAGTAACTAAATGTAATGCAAGGGTAGGTGACTCCTAGAACATGAATTTAAGTTAATCATGAGTAAATTAAATTAATAATATATTAACGATTTTAATAAGAAAATACAATGCAGTAAAACCTGTTTTTGTGTGTTAGATAGGGACCGCATAAAAAAACCAAACAAAAAAATTGGAAGATTTCGTAAATTCTTACATATAACAAACAACTTCGCCAAAATAGTAGAGAAAAACTTTTATGCGGTGGAAAGGGACCGCATAAAAAAGTTGCACTTAGAAAATAAACCAAGTATTTACGAAATGTAAAAGAAAGTACTCTTCCACAACAAAATAAATAATCAAATTACACATGGAAACATTTTTAAAAGTTCAGTTTCTCATTGTATATATATGGTGAAGTTTTCAAATTACGCATACATAATTTGCTGCAACTCATTGTAATCCAAAGGGCTCATCTTCCGGTGATGAATAAGTACAAAATCGTTTTCATCCCTTAAAGATACAATTTAATTTATGTATTTTTTGCACCATAAAGTAAGAGACAAATTTTTGTAAGAAGGTCGGTTAGTCAGTTGCTCTTAAATGTCCCAATAATCAGATATGCATGATCAAAACTCCTTTTGAAATTTCATACTCCTTTAGGAATCGGTACCATTTTTAAGAAAATATTTTTCCAATTTGTTGGAAAGCTGTATCCCTGCATGTATTTTATGCTCTCTCAAAAAAATCTGGTTCTTCTTGTCCGTCTTCATAATCTATCAAATTATTGATAATGTCACTGTCATTAAAAGTTTTGTCTTCCATCAAGGGTGGGATGTTGGTGCGTTGGGAGAGAGCAAATGGCCTGGCATTGTCGGGAGACTGTTTATAACCAATAAACAGAGTGTCCTGAAATGTATATATGTACATTGCTTTGGCATGACGTACACCCCCGCCACCTCTGCCTCGCGAGGGCAGGACTCTAGGGGTCCCAAGGGAACGCCCCAAGTACGTATTTATCCAATTTATAAGATATTAAAGGTAAAACTTGACTTCTTAGGGGGACCAAATATTCTCCCTTACACCTCTGGTATATTGATAGAGAATATTACAGTGGTTCCAAAGATGTTGAAATTCATATACCGCATAAAAAAAGATCCCACAGAAAAAATCGCACAAAATAAAATCCCATTAAAGTAAGACATCACAAAAACAGGTTCTACTATTAATTGCCTATACTTTAAGTAACTATAACGTGTTGAAATACGATTATGCTTTAAATGTAATATTTATTCCTCTAAGGTTTGGTTGTGTCCCTCGGAAACATCTCATAGTTTTATTTCTTCCATGATTTGAAAAAGTTTGAAGACCACTGAATTGGAATATTCATTAAAAATTTTTATAACAATGTTACATGAAAAAAAAAATTGGCAAGAAATGAACGAGTGATATATCAGTATGTGAGTTTTCTTCTGTAATAATCATAGTAATAATTTGCATATGCAGTGTAATATCTTTAACGTGAAAACACTTAAGACGAAATATCAGTTAACACGGCGTAATACAAAGGTCCCGACAAACTTCTATGTATTTTGAAATACTTTTTTTTATTAACACAAACGAAAATTGCTTAACATGAATATATTTCCCTTTTCAAAATGTACAAAATACGTAAAACACTAGACTGATTGGACTAAATTATTGTATTATCGTAAAAACTCATTGTATTAGATGATGATAATGTGCCTACAGTTCATAAGACAGTAAAGACATTTAATAGTTGGTTCAAAGCTCCAAAGATATCATTGATGCAGATTTCGACGATGAAAATGAATTAAATAATGCAGCTAATGTCCCCACATCATCTGAAATGGGGAACGTCATGAAAATTGCATATTTATTTAGACGCACATTCCAATGGTGAAAGAAATGACTAAGTGGACGATATTGAACAATTTGTTGAGAATTTGATAGTGAAACACAATTCAAAGAAAAATATCAGATTGTTTAAAAAACTCAATAAATGTTTCTTTTTCAAAAATTTGAAAATTTTACGATTTTTTTTTAAAATTCTTAGGAATGTTTTTGTTTTATTAATGATTATTTATCATTGATTTTTATTAAATATTTGCATATAAAAATATATAAGTACCGTAAAATCCGGCTTATAAAGCGCATCTGTGTATAACGCGCACCTATACTTTCAAACTAAATTTTACATTTTTTTAGGTATATTCGCCGTATAACGCGTACCCACTTTTTAACAAAGAAATCTGAAGTATTAATATACATTGTTTTTATGTTTTGAAGTATTTTATTCGAGTTATTATACCAGACTTTTGTAAAAATTGTATACTTCTAGATTTACAACTGTTCTTGTTCATAAGGCAAGTCGTTTCTTTTAAATAAACAGTGTTTCGATACATTTAGAAGTAAATTTTTTTTATACCCATCCTTTTTGTTATTTTTAAAGCTATCGTTTTTATACCCGGCGTATAACGCGCACCCTTAATTTTCGATCTTATTTTTTGTGTTCAAAGTGCGCGTTATACGCCGGATTTTACGGTAAATAAAATAAACTTTAATAAATTGTTGATGTTTAGCTTTTTTTTCAACATTCTTTTACACGTAACTTCTTTTAACACGAAAATAATTTCAGACCCTTCAGTTTCGTGTTAAGCGATTTTCACTGTATATAGCAAGGAATTCAATACAGGAACTGAGCTAGGAATTTTAAAAAAATTATTTTATTTTCATTTACGATCAATTGAAATAATTATGGGTGTTTTGTGTTAAAATTTCTCAGCTTTGAAGGAACGAAATATGAATGAAATCCTTTCTTAATAAAATTGTTAAATCTCGGTACAGAAATGCTAATTATATATAGTGAAGGATTATTATTATAGAAGCTTTTTAAATTCCTACTATTAGCTCACACTATCTTTATATTTATTTATTTATTTATCTTGGTGGAATTTTCAATCGTTAAAAAATACATTTTAAAGCGCTCAATTGATCTGAACTTTTATATACATGATCATTTTGGATTATGATAGAATAATTTAATTATAATTAATAAAAATTAATTGATTAAAAGTAAGTATTTAAAGAACTACAAATACAGCCACATTGGCATCATTTTTGGTGACTTAGCGACACTTTTGGCGACTTGTCACAAAACTTGAAAATGTTGTTTTAACGTCTTAAAACATTCCCTTGAATTGAAATTTGATAGACATGATTGTTTTGGATGAAATCCAAATTGTTTTGGATTGTTTTAAATCATAATGAATAAAAATTAATTACCACTTAATGTTGTGATTCTGTCCTATCTATATAGTACATATTTATATTAATTGTAACTATCTAATAAAAAGTAGCTAAAGTAAAATTTTTCTTTTTTGATCTAAGTAGGAATTGACTTATTCTTGCTTTTTTTTAATTACTTGTTTCATAAAAGAGTTAAGAAAAAATGTCATTCTTGATTTATTGGCGAAAATTGCATAAAAATATTTTTTTTGTCCTGTAATATTATTCCTAAAATTATTTCATATGTATATTCTTATTCAACGGGCACTAAATATTAAAAAAAAATATGAATTTTTACACTTTTTCAAAATTACAGTTCTGAGTGTAGTCAATGACCTTGAGTTTAAAAAGTGGTTGAATTTATTCATTTTTATTAGTTCCAATGAATACCTAATTAAGAATTGAAAGCGAATATACACGGAAAATTAGACACAGATGTTATTGTAGTCTGTTTCCATGACAACTCTTAAGTCTAATAATGTTAAATAAAAAAAGTGAAAACTTTAAATGTATTCCTTAAGTAAACTTACACATCTAGGGGGTTTTAATTTAATTTATACTTCCAATAATTAATTTTATTAAATATTCAAAAAATTATTTATTCAGACAGTAAATTAATTTTAGCTTTTTTTCTATTATGCACGATAGACTTTATTTTCAAAAATTTGTTTTAAAAAATGTCCCAATTTAAACATCTACACAGCAATGGAACAAAGGAAAATTTAATTACATTTTTAATTAAATTATTTAATTTTTTGCAGTAAAAATACACAAAGAGCAAAAATATAATTCAGGGGTTTTAAATGTAAATTAAAATTTGATTTAAGAATTTTGAATAGTTTACAAGAATTGTTTTTTGTTAGCACGGAAGTGAGAAAGAGAGAGAAAAAAAGCACTATTTCATACTTCTCTAATTTTAAACAATTAAAAGTTTGATTTCTTATTATTCAAATTTTTCATTTTTATGTACGACTTCGTTTAAAATCCCAAACTTATACGCATTTTTTAATAGAAAAATTCAAATTTTACGAATATTTGATGAGGTTTCAATTTGTATAGCCCCTTTATAAAGTTTTTTTTTATATACTCGGGTAAAACGTTTCTTAATTTTAAATATTCTTAAGTCAATTCTTTTAAAGTGTAAGTTAAATATTTTTCTGAATTATAAGAATTATGTTGTTTTTTTTCCATAATTATTACAGTAAACGGAAAAGATTAATTTCTTGGAAGATTTTTTTTTTTTTTTTTGAAAATGTGCTTTGTGATTTTTTTTTTATTTGTCAAGAAATGATGAATTGGGAAGTATTAACAATCTGATGAAGTAAGAAAGAAGTATTACAATAGATATTACAAGTACTTATTTAGTATTTCACTCGAATGAAGGATGTGTTCAGTTGCTTTTTTTCAGTAGTTAAATTTGGATTTTTGTATCGTCGAATTCTTACTCATTCTCTATAAAAACAAATATTCACAACATTTTCAGAAGCAGAGAAAAGTCAAAAAATATTTAAAGGTTAAATTGAAATATTTAAGGCTTAAAGTCAAGTGATATTTTTCTTAGCTTTTATATATTAAAAAAAAAAAACTTTTTTTTAAATATTTGGAAGAGCTTTATTTTTTCAGTGATTTCTTCAATATTCCTAATGACGCTATATACCCGCTGTTATCTTTCCATTTAATGATAGATACGCAATAAATGTCAATTATAAGAAGATAACTCTACTTTTCTACTTCAACTCATTTTAAGTTTTCTTCTCCTTTTTCATTTGCAACGCTCTATACAATACATTAATACCGCACATTTCCGTGTATTAGCCGATGATTTTTATCGTTTTTTAGATAAAATAAAAGAGTAGCTTCTTATACGGATTCTCTTAAATCTACAAAAAAAAATGTTGATCAGAAAAACGCCTGTTTTTTTTTTTAAAAAGGAAAAGTAAAGTAAGTATTATTCAAAAAAAAAAGGATAAAAATTCATCAATCAGTGTCAGAAATCGAAATTCAAAATAGTTGCAAAATTCACGTTCACTCATTGAGATGTCTGAATCTGTAGCATAAAATAAGGCGTGCGTGTATATAAATAAATACTTATAATCTCGATCATTTTCTATTTTTTTAAAAAAAAAAAATGATAACCAAGTAAGACTAACACAGGCAAATTACATGATAACAAATGCATATAATAAATAGTCTTCATTACAGAAAGCATTAACACAAATTTTTTAAAAAAATCGTCGGTGGCGTCTGGGATTGCAGCAATTGGATTGGATAGTATTCCATTCATTTTTGGCCCCTTAGCAACATGTCCTCCCAATCCCTTGAGAATCCAAGATTTTTTCTCCCCTATGTGTCCAATAAAAAAATTTTGAATAAATTATTGAAAAGAATTTTTTTATTGGATACGAATTCGAAATATACGGTGTAACACAGCGTTTCTCAAGCTATTGGGCGTACCATCTAGAGGGATGCGATAACTCTACGAAGGGGGCCCAATCATATTTAAAAGTTGAAAACAAAAGATAATTTAAGAAAATTATTAATTTATGGAAATTAAACAAACAAAATACATACTGACATAATAAAAATACATATTTACACTGATATAATACACTTATAAATATAACAGTACTCCGCAATCCATTTTAAAATTAATTTAACAAAACTAAGTTAATATCAAGTTTTAATAAGTAACGGTGTCCCCATGGGCTTGCCATATATAAAACTATAAACAAAATTTAAGACTGACTTGATAACTTGTATGGTTCCCTAAAATGACGATTAAAAATTACGCGATTCGCTCCCTAGTCCCACAGTTTAACACATAGGCCAGCGTATGTGGAATATTGGGGCAGGGGGTGCAGAAAAGGAATAAATAAGCAAATCCTCTGAAACAAGTAAATCCGTCGCAAACACTGTCAAGGTCCTTTTATTTCATTTTAAAAGCCTTCGGAATAATTTTATGGATAGCAGAGGCACAGAAAACATCGAACGTCTAAAAGACGTATATATACGTCCCAGGCATTTATCATTTTGGTTGAGAGAGGCATTTATATACGTCCGTAGCACAAAAAGGGTTAAAATCGTTTTGTAGATTTAGCGTCAAAGTATAGTATTACTGAGTTCAATACATTGTTAGTGTATGGAGGGGGGCAGGCGATGAAAAATAGGATTTAATGTTGGGTAGTAAATATTGAAAGTTTGAGTGGTACAGGTATATATGTTTTTTAAATTCCCATTGACTTTAGTTTGTCCGTCCCTGGTCTTATTGGGCATCTTTTCTCTCGTCTGTCTAAAGAAGAATCGTATAACAAAATATTTTTGAAAAATATAATTGGTTTTAACTTTGCATATTTCGATGTAAATAATAATAAAAAAATAAATATGACTTTTTTTTAAAAACTTATAATCGTACTTCTCTAGCTCATAGTGAAGAAATATTAGTGGGTTACTTCATAAAAACGTAAGAATATGCTGCATTTTCTAAAAATAATTTTTGTGTTTGACAGTCTCTACATAATTTCTAACAGGGAAGCGTTTTAGAGGATTATGTTGATATTTAAGGCTATACACAGTACCCTAAAAATTTCATTTTTACGAAAAAAAAATTTTTTTTTTTGCGTTTTCTAGTGGTTTATATCATTGAGAAGCTTGCCACGAAATTTCATATCTGTTAGCAACTTAGTTTTTATTTGAAGTTTTATGAGCTATGGTTTTGGTTTCGGTTTCCTTTTAAAGCACTTTCCCTATTTTAAATTGAATTAATTAAAAATAATTTTGAGATTTTAGTTTGAAATGGTTATTAATTCTAATTTTCGTTACTAAAATCATTTCTGCTTGATTATGTTTTGAGTTTTTTGAGTATACTATTGAGTTTCATAACTAATTAATTGAAATGAAATTCATGGCTAATTTTTGCTTTAAAATATTTTTTTAACTTAAAAGCTTTATCATTAATTTTTTCATGTAGAGATAATGCCATGGAAAATGTGTTCTCAGGTTGCTATGAGAAACAATATTTCCAAGAGATGGAATATTGCTGAAAATGATGTATCTAAAAATCAGTCCTCTGCTGATTCTGCAATTAGACTTCAGAATACAACTATTCTGAATTCAAATAATGCAGAAATAACTGAATATTTCCTTGATGTACCAAACTGCTTTATACTAAACATATTGCAGTACTATATTTTAGTATTTTAAAGTCGTACGACAACAGCTAAGACTTACTAAGCTACCCCAATTTAAAACTGAAAAAATTAAATTTATGAGCAAACCTGACTAATTTTAGCTTAAGTTAGTATCATTATTATTTTGTACATAAATGCTTTGCGCTTCAAACCTTTTGTGAAAATACTAGGTTCAGATTAAGCTGAATAAACTGATCTCTTAGCAAATGCTATCAATATCATGCAAAAATATTTTTTTGAATAAAAAAATATTATTTTCAGTCATATTTAATTAAAATAGTGTTTTAATGCAGGACATACTTTGGAAAATAACAAATTAAAAATTTACGGCTTTACGGGCATTATAAGTTTTTGTTTTATGACATTACAAACTTTAAATGCGTTTTTCTCCGACTTTCAATTTTGAAGATATAAGTGTTTTTTAATACCTAAGATTTTTTTGCTGTTCAAGATAGAACCTTGAATTGTTTTTGTATATACTGCCAAACGTATGTTCTGTAAAAGTTAGTATGGATTTAGGGCTGAGATCTCTAGTTATTTTTCTAAAAAATGCTAAATTTGTTATTTTAAAAATTTTCGTGTTTCTTCCAGGTTTTTCTAGAAAAATAATTATTAAAAATCAACAAGGGAAATAGATTTTCAAATCCATACTAACTTTTGTTTGTAATAATTTAAAAAACATAAATAACTGAAAATGACTAAAAAGTATTAAAAATTGGGTATTTTATAAAAGTTTGAAAAAACAAAAATTCTTAAATTTTTAAAATTGTAAAATAATGGCTGGTCAAACTGACTTCTTACTTACAGAATTAGCTTAATGATATAATCTAAATATAAAACATCAATTATTTTTACTATAACTGTCTCGAAATTTTTTTTTTTGAAAAGGGGTACCGTGTAGCCTTAAAAGTTATCCTGATTTCGAACAAAACTTTAAAGCTTCTATGAAGTCTTAAATAAATTATGGAAAACTGGGGTACAATTAACATAATCTGAACGGATATAAGCATCACTGTAATTCCCGATATGCGACACTTAAAACCGTTTCAAGTAAATGAAAATGCATGGAACTGAAGATATTATTTCAATAATATTTATTTGTTTTAATATTTGTTTCAATATCCAATGACATTGGATCCACTACAATGTAATGCAGATATATGCATTCAGCTATTTACCTATTTTTTACCAAGCAGTTCCAAGAAGACTTATATTCACGGTGTTTTAAACTGGTTAATCGTAATAACAGTTAATAACAAAATTTAAAAAAAAATAATAATAATTTTCTTTTCACACTGCTCTATCTTATTTAAAGATAAATAAATGGTCACTGTTTCACTTTCAATGTGGTCAAACTGTATTTCAACAAAAAAGATTATTTTTATCAATAATATTTAATCAGCAATTAATTTATTGGAAATCATTTGTATTTCTATAAATAAAAACAAAATAAACGTATAAAATTTTACTAACAATGTAAAAATAATTAGTTTTTCCTAATAAATATATATACATTCGAAATGAAAAAAAGTGCTATCATTAGTATGTCTGGATTTTATCATCCTTTCATCTACACAAGTTTGTTTTTATTTGTATTGCTACATTGAGTAAAAGAATTTGTTAGATGGAAGTTATTTTTCTACAATTATGACCACGGGCTTTCTTTTTAGAGTCGACAAGCTGACATATTTTATGTACGCAATTAGGACAAAAATATTACTTAATGAAAAAAAAAAGGAAAATAAAATCCAAGAACATTCCACATCAAATATTTCTAATCATACCCAGTAAAAATGTATCATTATTTCTGTCATTTTCGTTGAAAAATATATTTAGATTGGAGTTCTTACAAGAAATAACTAAAAACGACGATATGGACTAAACAATATCAAAGTAAATGGATTTCGTAACTTGGATAACACATAAACTCATATTAGTTCATAATGGATTAATTTATTTATAAAATATATTTAATCATTTATTTTCGTTAAAAAATGCGTAATTATTTTGCAAATATTTATATTTTTAATCCATATTTTTTTTAAAGATTCAGTTTTCTTTTTTAACAATTAAGGAAACTAAATATTTAAAAAAAAGTAACTGATTGCATTCGGTACTATATTTTTCCTTTTTTAAAAAAAACTTCCAAATGAATATTTTTTGTCAGTTGAATTAGAATATTCATATAAAATTGTTTTCTATGTATTATTACAAAGAATTTTTTGAAATGCAATATTTGGCAAAAAAGAATAAAATATTTTCAAAACCTTCTCCTTTTATAAAAAACGCTTGTATAGTAATAATATTTTGGCTGTTTATATATATATATAGAGAGAGAGAGAGAACTTCTATGTAAGCTATAAAAAAAAAAATTTATAATGCACTTTATTTTCAGTTTTATGAACAATTAAAATAATAATTGGTATTTTTCGTTACAATTCCTCCACTCTGAAATATTAAA
>BMAV01019037.1:78921-92597 GCA_019973955.1 Trichonephila inaurata madagascariensis
ATCTAAGCGACACCCGATTTTCAATAGCAATAACATTTGGAAAAAAATGCGGCTGAGATTCGAGTAAAAACGGTATTTTAAAAAATACGGGGAAAAAAAAAATTGTATTATAAGAGAAAATTTCGTTGAATAGAAAATGCTCCACGCTATTTGGAGGTTATTTTACAAAGAAATTCGTAAAATGTTCTTGGTTCCGGGAAAGAGTTTGCTAAATAGAGTAATTCGGAAAATAGATGTTGGTAAAATGGAGATCCATCTGTATTGTATACTTTCTTTAAGCTCACTACACCTACGCTCCTGGGTGGACCGCAACACCTTGAAAAAATTAGAAGTCGCCCGTACCCTGGAAAAGTTTGCCCACCCCTGATCTAAAACCATGTAAATTGCCATACAAGCGAACACATTCCTACACATCAGCTTCAGTAGACATAAGTATTTGTGCAATTACCGCAGTAAAGTTCTTGAAGTTTTAAATTAGATTTCTCTCTGAAATACTAATGCATATTCGTTGACTTTGTAAACTTGATTTTATTTACCAAAATGGTTTTTTATCCTGCTTTACTTTTGAATTTCGCTACATGAGTTAATAAGCACGTTATGTCATACTTATGAAATTTACTTAAAAGCACGATATAACATACTTTCTCGCTATAAGTTTTTCGTGAATTTGTAAAAAGAAATCATTACGAATTATGCAATACTCTATCATGGCCTTCAGACTGGAGCATTGGATTTTTGTAATTTCTTCATTATGCATTTCATCTCTACAAGGCGGTTGCGATTTAAACAAATTTAAAGAGAAGGGTATTGTTCCAAGTCTTGTACCTCAAATGCCAACAAAAGTAATAGAGGTAAAAGTCTGCGTTTTTTTAAAAATATTTTATTCTTGTGGTTGGATCCTATTTTAGCCCACATTTTTTATTCATGGCTTGGCGAATTATTATCCTCATATTGGAGAGAAGTTCAATACGGAAAAATAAGCTGCTGGCACACTTCGGCACAATTTGCTGGTTAAAGTGTAGAATAGGGGGCCTGCAAAAACAATTTTTGGTGACCAAAATCGATTGTCAATTAACTTTTTTATAAATTTTTAAGCAATTTTTTTATTAATATTTTTTTTTAAAAATTTCCCATTAATATTTCTTTTCATTGCAAAGTAGTTTGTGAAATCTCTGAATCCCTATAGCTAAATTGTTGCTTGGCGACCTATTTTGGACACCAAAAAATTGTTTTCACCCCGTATTTTACACTTTAACCAAATGCAAGTAATTTAAGGTATCCGACTACGTTCGGAACCGTAATTTAAAAAAAGCTCATAAATGGATAATTTTCATGATATTTAGTTTCACTTAGATTAGAATACATGTATAAAATTGTTTTAAGGACATTGGGACAAAAACAAATTATTTAAATAAAATATTTCGGCAAAAAATTAGCTTAGAAATAACCTTTTTTCAAAATGTTCTCCTTTTATGAAAAATGCTTCTATTATTATTATATTTTGCCTGTATATAGCTCAGACCTCTGTACAGAGGCTCAACTATGATTTTTGAAAAATTCACATTATTTTCATAGTTACCACCAATTGAAATAATTATCGGCGTTTTTTTCTTAAAATTTCTCCCCTCTGTTTTCGTAAAACATGGATAAACCCATTTCTAAGTTATATATTTCAAAAATTCTAGTTGCGCCTCTGTACAGAGGTCTGAGCTATATACAGGCAAAATATTATTATAATAGAAGCATTTTTCTCAAAAGGAGAATATTTTGAAAATGGGTCCTTCATTTTTTGTCAAAATATTGTACTTAAATAATTTTTTATTGTAATACTATTCTTAAAACAATTTTATATACATTTTGTAATCTAAGTGACACTAAATATCAGAAATATTATCCTTTTATACGCTTATGCAAAATCACGGTTCCGAACGTAGTCGGATACCTTAAGTTGCAAAATCAGGTTGGATCCTTGTTGAACTCCCTGCTTTGGTGACAAATTGGTGCCAAATTTTAGGATCAAGTTAGCAAATCTTGTACGCAAGTTGCCAGCTTAGAATTTAGCTCAAGTTAGCCATTTTGAAAAACGCGACTTTTCCTGTGGCGCTGTTTAATGAAAATTTTTGTTTCAGCAATTTTTATAGTATAAAGTAAATTACATCTTTCCAAAATTAATATAATAAATTAATTAAAAAATTAAAAATACAAATTCAAAACATATATAAGAAATGGTTTAATTCTCTACTTTACACCTCAGAATTATTAATCACCAACTTGACGATTTTCGTCATATTGGATATAAATCCAATGCAGGAAAACCAGCTAATGGCCCAATTTAGTTCCTTTTTTATTCTTCACTGCTAAAGTAACAAACAAAACTGGGATTTTACCATGTGTGCTTGCTCTATATTCAATCATAATTAATATAACTTGGTGACAAATTTGAATATATATGTGCCATTGGTAACAATGCAGTTAACAACATTAACTGTAGTTCTAGTAAGAAAATACGGTACCTACGTATTATCGCAACAATGGCAACATTCTAGATGACTTGCCAAGTTGGGAACCCAGATTTCGCATGTGTCGTACGCGCTGAATTGGCAACCATGAGCTTCGTATCACATAATGTCCCCCATAGGTTGCGATAATACGTAAGAACCAGAATTCAGATCCGTATGCTATACGTTTTTAGCAAGATTATAAAAATACATCAAATGCAATTTTAGTGGCCAATCCAATATCATCGTATTGTAATGTTATCAACCTAACTTAGTGAAATTATCTGCAGCATACCAATATCAAATTATATCCATAAATAATCACAATAATAGTTAAAAAAAATTTCACTATTACCATTCTCAAATTTTGGCACAGGTATTATTGCAACAATCGCTAACTACACTGTGGCCACCGTAAATGCAACACGAAGAAAGACAAGAGATAGCACAACAAAATTTATTTTGTAGATAATATTTTTTGACCAAGTATCAAATGATTAAATTTATAGACTTCTGCGAAGTGTGTGTCCTGCCAGAATCAGTAGCCAGAGAAATGTTTTGCAATATTTTGGTACAAATTCCTCAATATTTTGAAAAATAAGCTTTCAAAAAATATTCTTGCTGTATTTTCATAGTTTTGCAACATATTCAATTTAAAAAAATCAATTAAATAATTATTTAAGTTATATTTTAGAAAAGTGTCTCCAAACCCAATCGGATACCTTAATGTATTACACTTCCAGATATAAATTATTTATACTATTTTAATCGAAAAAAGAACATTGTTTATTTGTTTATGATTTTAGAAAAGTTCGAGTATGTTATGTTCGCCAAATATTAAATCTTAATATTTACGGACTGCGCAATATTAATTAAAGTAAAAATTTGCCGAAATTCTAAAGACAAAACACAGACAATTACTCTATAAAAATCCTTGCAAATACGAATACTTCTCGAATAAGTCGACCTGAAAAAGAATGCATTTTGAACCAAGATAGATTTACGCCGTTTTTCAGAAAAAGCTTTTCACTGTTTTTTAAATCGTATACTATATAGTTTTCAGTTATGGTAATTTAAGCTCGCTTACACAGAATTCGAAGATTCGGTGTACTTTTCGATTTACACAACGTGAGAAAAAATGATATTTGAATAGTTTGATTGAGAGTATTAACGTTGCACTGTTTAGCTACACGAGGGCTTTTGGCGACGGACCACGTAATTTTGAACCATGGTCAAGTGACATGGACGACACCTGAGCTGGCACCCCCTCTCCTAACTACTACACCAATGGGAGGACGTTTCAGCTCTCGACAGATTTAACGTGCAACGCTGCCCTACACGGCTGGTCTTTCGTGGTACTGGGCTCGAACTCGTGACAAGGCAAGCCACGGTCCGATACCTATACCACTCGGCTACCGCGGCCGCTTGAATAGTTTGAATGACGTTAGTAAAATTATTTTGTAAGTTAATTATTAACAGGTCCTCACACTCAATAAATGTCTTTTAAATTCAACGTAAGATCGATTCTCCCATTTGAATGCAAAGTTGTAATAATAGTTTCCATTACGCAAGGCGATAATTTAAAATTTGAATACTATTTATAGTGGCTCAAAAAATATTGAAACAAATTTACAGTTCAATCGAACAATATCGAACTACAAAACAAATTTAGTTGAAAAAGGTCAAGTGTAGGACACCCGTTTCACTAAACTTGAAAAACGGTGGATAGTTAGGAACATTATAAACCTATAACAAAACTACACTAAAATTGATACTGGATGTATATCGAAGGTTTTACAAGTCTGTCAATACATAATTCTAAGCCTTTCAAGAAAGTGTAATAATAAATATTATAATAATTAGTAAAAAAAGTAGTTTTAATATTTTTAAAAAATAGAAGACACACACAAATTAACATTTTTATTCAACTGGGAATTACTTAAATTTTAATTCTTTATAGAACTTTATTTTTTAAATATGCTGCATCAGTTAAAATATACTCAAATTTCAATTATTTAATAACTACTTATCAAAAATTCGAAGTTTTTATAACTTCTTCATTTATAAAAATAATTGCATGAAACTTTTTTTTCGTGTATCGAACATTTAAAAAAATGCTCACAATTCTAATTCAACATTTAATACAGTTGTGAAATTTTGTAATTATAAAAATTTCTACTTTTCTCAACACACAACTATTTTAAAAAAGGTACATTTTCGTTTTCGGGGCCTAAAAAGTTGCAAAGTGAGTGAGTGAATATTAAAGTCCCACTTTTCACATAGAGAGATATCATAGTGAGAGGGAAGGGGAATTTCCATGACAATGTGTTATGCATTTAAAAATGTTCATGCAACGCCGGGTGGAAATAAACCTGTCTGACAAAAAAGAAGCGAAAAAATTTCGAAACAGGGAATTTTAAGTTATACACTCGGTAAAAGCCCGAGCAACGCCGGGCTAAGCGCAGGAAGGGGGGTAGAAGTCATTTTGAAAAAAGAGTATTAGAAGTGCTAATTTTGTGAAAGAAAGGGAAAATTCATAAAAGCAGAGAAAGCTCGAGCAACGCCGGGCCATGCAGCTAGTAATATTATAACAAGTTTTCCAGTTTCGGTAATCAGCATAAAACCTTCAAGTATCTTCGGAGCTGGACTGAAAACCAATGACTGAAGAAACATGGCCCATTTTCTCTTGCAAAGACGCTGGGATTGCCTTCTGCTGATGTAGAACCTCATTCTTTATGACCAGTGGGCTTTGATCTGAAACTTGAAAAAATTAATTTCTATGAAGAACTTATGTCTACAGTTATAAAACACTCCGAGATTCCGGATCTCATCACACAGTGGGCTTTGGAAACAATAAACTGTATCCCCCCAGACATCTTTAAAGATCTATACTGATGATAGCAGAGATGACGGTGGAATTTCTGGTATTGTGGAGTACACATCCTTACTCCTACCGGAGTCATGAACATTAAGATCAAAAATACAAATCTTTGGTTCCATTTTTAGATTGGAACTTATAGCTATAAGAAGGGGTTTGCAGTTCGCATGTGAAACCGAGGTTCAGTTTCAAGAAGTTTGGATTCTAACTGACAGTCGTGCTTCAGTACATCCATCTAATTGGACATCTATAGGGGACCAGACTATAGCCTTGATATCTTTAATCTTCTTGATCGGATTTCTTCTAATCATCGCGTGCGTTTTCACACACACAGTGGGTCCCATCTCACGTGAGGATTGATATTAATGAGAAAGCCGATTTCTTATAGCCAAGATTGCGGCTGAATATTGAGGGAGCCCTACTTGGGTCTCTTGCATTCAGTGAATTATCCTCCCTTAAGAAGATCGAACTCAATCATCTTGGAAGAACTCTTCCTAGTCATCCTTGGTATTTCGGAAGAAATCCAGGATATTCATTTAAGCTTATGCGTAGGAAATTCCAGACTGCCATCTCGCACTTTGTAAGCGGCAATATAAAAGCTTCACTTTTCGTCAGGGTCAGAAGAAATTTCGGAGTGCCACTGGTATTATTCGGAACTGGTCTCTCTTGTCCCTATCTTGACTTGCTTGGATTTTAAAAAGGACGAGGTCTTTTGGGGTCCTCTTCTGTTTTTAGAATTTATTGATTTTTTTGGATTCATGGATGTTCTCTAGCATTGCAAGATAATCTGGGATTAGATACAACAGCTATTTTCTTTTTCTAAATTATTTTTTACTTTCGTCTCTGGCTCTAACTAAAAATAATTTTTATATTTTTATATACGAAATTATACCCCGACGTACTCAGTTATCACTTAGTACCACCTATCGCGTAAGTTTGAGGCATTACTGTATTAATAAAATACACATAAGCGCATTAAAAAACGTACATGTCAAGCCAAATGATTGCAATTTCTTTCCTGGGTTTATATACATATGTCAGTACTTACGTATTATCGCAACCTATTGGTGACATTATATGAAACGAAGCACCTGGTCACCAATTCAGCGCGTAAGACACATAGGATATCGGGGCTACCAACTTGGCGAGTTATAAACAGAGTAGGGAATTGTTGTGATACGTCACCTCATTACGATTATATTTTCTAAGTAAAATTACCCTCAGAGTTTGGTTTTTACACCTACCTTTATTTTGTAATTATAATAAATGCTTTAATTTATTTGAAGCGAATTAAGAAATAAATTCACAAAAAGATGCATAAAATGAAATTTTATTGTATTTTAATTATAATATATTACAGGTCACATATAAAGATAAACCTATAGAATGTGGAGATGAATTGCTTCAAAATGAAACTCAGTTTCAGCCAGCATTAAGATTCACTGGTTTAAACGAAAGAAAACTTCATACTTTATTCATGCTTTGTGAGTATTTTTGTTTATTAATATATATTTACATGCACGCATAACTATGCAAACATTATGTATACATACATTCATACCTATTACTACAAATTTGCGTGGGTGAAAAACAGGTGATAACTCCAACTAATTGAATAATAAAAAATGTTATTTACGTACTATCGCAACAATATCAACGTTAAAGATAATTCGCCAACCTCTGCGCTGTTTGCAAACCTCTTTTCGCATGTGTCATACGAGCTGAATTGGCGACCATGTGCTTCTCTTCATATACTTTCGCCAACACGGTTGCGATAATACGTAAGTACTTAAAAAAATTTATTAATGAACAAGGACTAACAAATGACTACACGAAGTAAATCGATGTATATACATACAGAAAGAAATATTAAAACAGATGAAAAGCAGCAATGGAAAAACGCACTTGTAAACAAGTTTTACAGTGCTCCAGAAACAGCTGTCTAGAACAGTTCCCCTAGCAGGAACTTAGGCAGATGAAGCCTTTTGGTGTCCAATCGTAAACAATGCACTAGCAGATTCTGTGAACTCCACTGACTTTTATATAGCCTTTATAGCCTAGAAATGTCTTGGTGGATTGATCTAAATAGCACAGTGTTTCTCAAACTTTCAATGTTTGCGACCCAATTTTCAATCCTAATTTTCATCGCTTCCCCGCCCCGTATACAATAACTATGTATTGTATGCAATAATAATGTACTTCGATGCTAAAGCTACAATGCTACTTTAATTATAAACTGCACAAATTATCAAGATAAATATCAAATTTTGTAAGTGACACAATCCCATGGAAGTCTTTAGTAATTACTAAACTTGTTTTTTATTTAGTATTGATAACAAAATTATCAATTACTTTTTGTCATGCTGATACATTTAAGGGTATATTATATCAATGTGTATATGTATTTTATATTTTATTATGTCAGAATATATATATATATATTTGCTTCTTTTTCAGTAAATTGATAAATATTTTAAATCTTTTGTTTTCAACTTATCGATATTATCGCACCCCCTCCCCCTTCCGAGAAGTGTTATCACGCTCTCTCTGGGAAGGGAGAGGAGCCCAGCAGTTTGAGAAAAATGCTGCAGTTACAACTCGAAGGTTTCTTGGCAATATAATTTGACACAAAGGGCGAAAAAACCGCCAAACTCGTAACCCTGGTCATAGTTTCAGGATTTCCCATAATCTTATTCAAGTCACTGCTATAGGTAGATTACTTTCCCTGTAAAAATCTTTTTCCCACAAATAGTAAATCATTGTAAGGAAACAACATATCTGATGTGTTTCAAAACAGACACAGGTGTATGACAAAATAATGCAGACACCTGTAAAAAATGAAATTTTTCGTTAGTAAGGTGTTGGACCACCTTTGGGCTGACTGACAATTTGAATTCGACGTAGAAATGACAAATAAAGATCTTGAACAAAGTTCATTGGCATTCACCTCCATTCGTCATGCAGGGCCGTTTCGAGTTCAGAAAGTGTGCGTGGAGGTGGAAAACCGAGCACGGTCTTTGTTCCTTATAAAGAGTCCACAAACACTCAGTAATGTTCAGATCAGGTAACTGGAGACACAATGTTAGATGTTCCACTTCATAATGCTCACGTAACCAAGTTTGAACACATCGAGACGTATGAACAGGGACGTTTTCCTCTTGGAACGTAGGACGTTCTCCCGGAAAGAGAGTCTGAAGCATGGGATGAAGATGATATAAGAAAATTCTTTGATGATGGTCACTTGCGATCATTCCGCTCAATACAACGAGAATACCTCTTCCATGGAAAGCAGTTGTGACCCACACCCTGTCCATGTTTCTCGGTTAGAATTAGGCAGTCAACAGCGGCCAATTCAGGCTTCTTCTGAAAAGTTCTCGCCCGATGAGCACACATTCGGTGCCCTGGAATAATGTAAATGAGGATTCATCAGACCAGATGACTTATTCCCATAAGGGTTGTGTCAATTTTAAGGGGTATTGACGTGACTGTAGTCTCTTTAATGCATTCTGTGCCGAAACTAAATGTCTTGAAAGAGTTATGTTTCTGCTATGGATGTTCACAATACGTAACTCCAGTTAAATATTTATCATGGATATGGGGTTCTGAAGGTGGTTATTCATCTTGGACTTTACTATGGCAATGTAGTCTTGCCTTTTTGGGCGACTATCCTCCTCAACACCCATCTATCATGTTCCTTCAAATTCGACTTTCGCCCACTGTTGGGTTCGCAGAAGGAAGGCTTGTCGCCCAGGCTTGTGAATGTTGCCATAACCCTTGACACAATGGTCCTTGAAACACTCACAAGGTTGATTATTTTGAAGATGGACGCTCCAGTCAGGCAAGCACTAATTATCAAACCTCTTTTCACGTCAGAGGGGTAGGACATAATCACGCATTTTTAGGAACAGAGATTTCTCATGCAACTCTCACACTATCAAATGCTTGACTGATACATTTACCTTTGCCACCAATAGAGATGTAGCGACCGTTTATTAGATGATCAAAAGATGACTCATATTTAAATGATTTTTCCTGTTATTTTGCCTATACCTGTATATACGAGGGGTGATTGATAGTATAAAAGAACAGAGATATCAGAATGAAGGAAATTTATGACTCATACATATTGTAAACACATTTCTCAACATATACACCACTAACAGCTACACATTTGCTCAATTTGCTCACGGATGCTTAAGTCCAGGCAGCCGTGCGCAAATGGACGCGCAGCCAGCCAGAATCTTTCTCCATGAACGGAATGAAGAAATGAGTAGAACGATTGAACAAATGTATAGCTGTTAATTGTGACTGCGACAAACCAACCACGCCGCCCAGCTGGCTTGTGGCAACCAGCTACTGTTGGGCTTCGAAGAAGGCATCTTACCCAGGCTTGTGAATATTGCCATAACCCTTGACACATTGGTCCTTGAAACACACTCACAAGGTTGACTATTTTGAAGATGGACGCTCCAGTCAGGCAAGCACTAATTATCAAACCTCTTTTCACGTCAGAGGGGTAGGAAATAATGACGCTTTGTTAGGAACAGAATTTTCTCATGCAACTCTCACACTGTCAGATGTTTGACTCATACATTTCCTTTTGCCACTAATAGGTTAGTAACAGCAGGTCCCCAGTAAGAACAATAGAAGGCAGCCTGTCAACTGTCAATCAACTCTCCCTTCACCTCAATGGAGCCATCGTCGGTGTTGAAACTGGCTGAGTTTAATGTTGAATGGGAACACCGTCCAGGAGCTCAAAATGCGGTGGCAGATATTTTGTCTAGAAATCCGGTTGAAAGTATAGTGGGGGAAAATGTTACGTGCGCATTGATTAGAGATTTGGTACTTTTGCCCAGGGAACAATGAATTCATGAGCAACGAAGGGACCCTGAGGTCATATGTATAGATATCTCGAAAACCCTGAGGACAGCTCGGTTAATGCGACAATCTGTGAGAACTGGTCTTGCGACTTAAATTGTAGAAGGCATGTTATTTTATGCGAAATGCGCAACCATTCGTGGAGAACTGAGAGTGTATATTCCGCAATCATTGCGAGGTGAAATAATGCGCGAATTTCATGACAAGTCTATAGCAGGTCATTTAGAAAAGAAAAAGATTTATTTTAAAGTAAGTGACATTTGTCATTTTTTCTATATGCGCAAGCCTATTTTGTCATGCGACATTTGCCAGAAAGGTAATTATAAAAACGCGTTACCAGTTGGTCGTTTAATACCAATTGTAACTAGCTATCCGAATGAGATAGTTTCATTAGATTTGTTAGGCCCCTACCCAGCGTCTCTAATTAAAATATATCGATATATGTTAGTAATCACCGACCACTTTTCAAAGTGGCTCGAGGTGATACTCCTCCAAAGGCTTTAGCCAAAATAATTGCGGATACCCTGTTTGAGAATTATATATCGCGTTATGGAGCTCCTGTAAAAATGATTAGTGACAACTTTCCCCAATTAATATCCGAAGTGTTTGAGCATTTAAGTAATAGATTAGGCATAAAGCATGTCAAAACAGCTGTATATAGACCTCAATCTAATAGAACGGTAAGAGTGAATCGTAATCTTTTGCAAATGATTGAAAGTTTTATAAATGATAATCACGAGACGGGACCAGTTCTTACAGAGTTTGCCTATGCTTTGCGAATGGCAGTTCATGAAACCACCGGGAAGACTCCAGCAGAGTTATTTTGAGTAGAAAACATACTACCCAGTTTCAAAAACTGGTGATGGTGTCGGATGGAGCAGAATTTGCGGTGAACAACATAGAAAAGTTGTTTAAGGAAGCTATACAAAATACTAGAGTTAAACATAAAAAATGTGCGAAGTATTACAATAAAAGGAGACATGATGTTAACATTAAGGTAAATGACTGGGTGCTGGTAGAAACGCATCCCATAAGCTTGGTAACAAAAAAAGTGGTAGCGAAATTCAAACCAAAGTTTGAAGGTCCCTACAGAGTCTTGAGTGTGCAAAATAATAATAATATGGTAACTTTGAAGGCAGATAGAAGAACAACAATTAATATAGATCAAGTGCGAATTTACCATCAGAAAAAAATAATGAGGGAGTGATACAGGTTGAAAGTTCAGTTAGCAGCGGATCTGATTATCAATCTAGTAGTTTGGAGGAGAATAGACCTAGATTAGATCAGTCACAAGGCTTTAGAAGTAGTGAGTCGCGAGGGAACGACGAGGAGAACAAGGGAAAAAGACAAGTCTTACTGAGAATCAGGGTGGTAGACGAGAGAAAAATGTGAGTAAGTGCAAAAGAATCAGAGGTTTGAAAGAATCTTTAGTAGGACTTCATAATAAACATAAAAAAAACATAGCAAGAAGTGACAGATGCAAGAGGCGGATCCCTTCATCACGGTCCGCGGGACCGGAAAGGAAGAGGAATAGAAGACCATAAAGGGAGACTAACAAAAGAAGGGTATCGTTATCAGCTAATTCCAACTGCTCATTGAAGAAAAGACTTCAAGAATCCAAAGAGTCACTTCAGAAAGAGAGAGAGCAAGCCCTTAATACCTACATCTCAGAAATAGTGTGACGTCTCTCGCGCCTTTCTGATTAACATGACTCCTATGTTCTTTGACGGCCACGATTAATGGCAAAACCTTTCCAACCCAATACCAAGAAGATAAACGAATGTAACATGTAAATGAGATATACTATAAAAGGATATCGTGGTAAACCTAGATATAGCGTAGCAGGCTCAGAGATTGTATTGTGGAATTATTCTGATCGATAGAGTGACAAAGCTTAGTGTGAAATCTTGAGGATCAAGAATTAGCTGCCTTGCGGATCAAGAATCTTCATATATAAAGTTTATAGATAATATTCTCTAGGTCCAGGAACCAGAACTGAAAAAGGTAATATAGGATATAAGTAATTAGATAAACAGGATTATTTAGGATAATTGAGATAGAGGATCTAGTTGCGTGATCTGACTTAAATACGTGATTTAATTTGGGCTTGACTCTCACTCTAATTAAATTTGTCAAATTAGAATTTAAGTATTATAAGATACTCTTAATAAAAGTTGTATTAAGAATTATGTCTCATCATTTTGATAATCCCACACCTCTAGCTTACGCGGAACCGGCAAGACATGGTCATCACAGAATGGCTATGTCTCAATGGCGCCCGAACGTATTTAATTCTGGGTTAGGTAATGTAGGTGGAAATACGATTCTACCTGAAATGTACTTTTCAGGGTCGGAGAATGTTGCAGAGTTTATCGAGTGTATCGACAATAATATATAGTTACTTGAAATCCCAAGTAATCTGTCATGTGCTTACTTAAAAAGTCATCTCAGGGGAAGGGCTCAAGATTGGTATTCGATATTTGGTTCGTTGTTAGTACAAAATACAGCCACGGATTTTGCGCAACTCAAAGCTGAATTAGCGAAGGCTTTTCCCGCGATCAAAAATAAAAAAGAACTACAGTCGGAGTTTTATGCATCACAGCAGGGAAGAAATCAGGAGGCGACTGATTTTGTGTATAGATTACTAAAAATAGAGAGAAGTTTAGAATTGGGAATGTCCCAAGCGGACTTGGTGGATCATATTTTAGTTCGACTCGAACCACAGGTACAGGACTATGTGGAGGTGCGAAATCCACAAAATACGATACAACTTTTAGAAGTCCTGGCTAAATTCGAAGAGAGATATTCTTGCAAATCACAAAGGGGTTATCAGAACCATAATATAGAAAGACGAGGTCAAAATGCGCATAGGATGCCTAATTTTGAAGCTAATGGTAGAAACTGGAGGAATTCGGAAATAAGGAGTAGACCAAATAACAGAAATGAGTTTTACGAGAATAGCCGTCAAAATAATAGAGGGTTCGAGAGGAATAGGTTTAATAATAATGATCAAAGAATCAGCAACAGGGGTTACTCATTTCGAAATGAGCGAAATGATAATTTTAATAGAGGGGACCGTAGAAATAAGGGTTCGAGTGATAATTTCAATCGAGGCGATAGGACGCAAAGGGGACGATTAAATATTGTAAAGGTTAATGATCAACCTCAAGAGGTGTCGACAAGAGAGACAATTAGACTTTCTCCAATATGTATAGCACCCGTAGAACTTCCCCACGTGCCTATTTTATTAAATAACACATTTTTGAAAGCGCTATGGGACACCGAAGCAGATAAATCTTTTATATCGGAAGAAGTATATAGAAAATATTTTTTCTATAAACAAATAAAAAAATCGCGAGCCCAGGTAATAACAGCACAGGGTGCGAAATGCCAAAACAGGGGGATTGTAGAATTGAAAATTA
>BMAV01019037.1:97051-133791 GCA_019973955.1 Trichonephila inaurata madagascariensis
AGACATGGTCATCACAGAATGGCTATGTCTCAATAGTCCCCAAAGAACCTGGTTCTAGATTTTCAGGAAGAGCAGTGCAAGTCCAAGGAGGACCAGTCCGGTCCAGAAGAGAGCTATTTAGGAGGCCAAGCCCGTACAACTAGAATCGACACTCCATACAGCAGTACTAACAACATGGTCGCCAACAACCTGAGCAGAATCAAAGAAATGGACGATCCAGCCATCATATTCCGGGACATCAAATTCCAGAGAACAAGGTCACCAACAGCTGGAGCAGAGTCAGAGGAGTGGAAGATCCAGTTATCCCCTTCTCGGACAAAGTCGACACTCCAGACAGCAAGATCGCCAGGAGCCTAATGGGAGTCCAGCGAGTAGGAGGTTCGAATCACTTGAAGTCTATATTGGAAATGTCAAGGAAAGAAGAAAGGAGCTTTAGCCAGGTTTCTGACAGGCAGTCAGGTGAATTTTTGCAAGGAGCAAGTCTTTTGTTTAAGTTTTTATTGAACAGAAGTTTTATACTACATTGCGGTGCATTTTTCTGGTTGTGTAAAAAATGAACTTTTGTATGGGTAAATTTATTCCAAAGTGTGGAAAACAATTGTATGATTATATTTGTTTACTACTTATTGAGACTTAGCTGGGATGCGAGAATTCTTTTTTCGTTTGTTTACAATAAATGTTGGGAAATTGTGAATAATTGTACATATATTCATGTATTGAAAGATATTAGTATATATCTGGTTTTGGGAACGAGGTGTATATAGATAGGAAATTATAACCATAACACTAAAAGCACTGGGCGATTGGAAGGTTCTTTTTCGAAAAACCAGATGGTGTGTTATATATTTAAAAATAACTGTTATTTGACGTATGTGTACAAATTCAATGTAATCTGTTTATATAAAGGGTGGAAAATTTTTTTGTGTACGTCCATTGATCCAGTTCTCATTTCTGGGTGGCTGACCCTGACATTTCGAAGATTTTTTTTCTCTCTGATGTTGTGAAGGTAGTAAAGCTGATAAAGAAAGAAGATGGCTTTGTTAGAATTTCTAAGTGACGTGTTGTGTACGGCCAGGTTTTTGACCTTCCTCTATGGAAGGTTTCTCTTCGGTCCTCGACCAAATTAGGTACACCTTTAAGAATTATTGTACAGCGGCAAAGTTTTGAGTGATATAAAATCAGTTGATTGTGTAGTTTCGGAGTAATTATTTTAGTGTAGTATAGCAATTAATGCTAATTTCGAGTTAAAGATTTTTGTAAAGTTAAGTGCAATTTTTTCCAACGTAATTTTATATCGGGTCATTAAGACCCTCAAATAAATCACGTTTTCTTCTTGGAGGGGATTGTGACGGGGCTTTACCAATTTTTCTACTAATCCTCTTGGGGAATCTTTGGGGCCATCAATTGAGTTATTTCACAGCCATCCCTCTCAAGAAGAAACCTTGATATGCAGATTAGTTAGTATAGTGGAGGTTTAGTAATCGAAAGGGGAGAAGGAGGAAAGGAAGCTGAGTGGCTGAACGGAGTGCGGTTACGGTGGTAAGGATCTGAACTTAGACGCGTAGTTATAGAACGGGTTTTAGCTATTCAATTAGCAATCATTAGCTAGTTAGGATTCATAGGATAACTTTACTTAAAGTTACGTGGTTAGGATTTCAGGCGCTTATTCACATAAGATTTTGAGCTACGACATATCACTCTTGATTTTCCCTCTATAGTAAGATTGTCTTTGATTATTATATTGGATAAAAATAAATTGGATTTTTTTCTTATGGCTAGCTTGGGTCATCAATCTTTAACCCATACAAATTTAGGTCGAGTAGACTAAGAGATGGCTTCCCCATGTGGGAGGCTACCACTTACTGCTCTTAAACTTAAGCTGCGAAAATCAACCTTATTCTATCTCACTTTCGTGGTGACTGTAACAGCTTTTCAGTTCCTTTCTCGTACAATTACAAAACTCTGACTTTATATAGTCGGACTAATCTACATATCAGGGTTTCTTCTTGAGAGGGATGACTGTGAATTAAACGTGAATGCTAGCCCAAAGATTCTCTAAAAGGATTAGTGAGAAGATCTCGTAAAGATCCGCCACAGTGTTAGGAAAAGATAAACGTACAATTTTAGTACAATATGGGAAGAACAGTTTTGCAAAGAGGAATGTGAAAAGTGTCTGCTCTATATAAATCTTTCAAATGTTTCTCTTCCAAAAAAAAAATTCTAAAAAGGAAACGTTGAAAGACGTTTGAAAAACATACATGGAAGTTTTGATACGGAATATCCGTTAAAAAATGAATTGTATGAACAAAAGTTAAAAGAATTTAAAACGCTATTAATCGTATAATAGATTTAATAATTTTTTAAACTAAAACTATATCTAAGTGTGCAAAAACTGCCTTTTTTCGTGTGAGTCATATGTTATCAAAATGTAAAAAACCTTTGGTAGTTGGAGAAATGATAAAACAAGAGTTTCTGGAAACCAGTGAACCATTATTTTATTCATTAAAGAGCAAATAAAAATAATTATTAATCCGTAATTAAAAATGTACAAATTTTGCGCTAAGATACTGTATAGAAATAATGAATTTTGAACTGGCTGTTCAGCTGACCGAAGATATTTTTAACTACATTTACTTTTACTTGCAGTTTGACGAATCTACGGGCAGGGTTAATGCTTTTCAACTGTGCCTTTTTTATAAGAATGATTTTTAAAGATATGGGCGTAAAAGAAGAATTATTTACAATATTGCCACTAAAGATGAAAACAGAAGGGGAAGATGTTTACTGCACCTTCAAAAAATAGACAGTATAGAAAAAATTCCGTTTTATTAAATTGTATTGAGGACAACTGATGAGGCTCCTTCAATGATCGGCACAGTGAATGGATTTTTGGTTATGTGTATCAGAGACGACGACTTATCACATTTTCATTCTTATTGCATTATTCATCATAAGACCCTCTGTTGTGAACAATGGTGTACAAAAGAGGAGGCTTTGGGGACTCACCTCCAATTTTACCAACAAATGCTTAATTTTCACCCTTTGGGGATATCCTCTTCGCGCTTACTTTTATGCTTTTTTTAGAATGTAATCTCCCCTTCCCCATAAGAGTATCCTGTGTACGCCACTGGTTGTAAAATTCTAAATATGCGTCATGTTATGAGAATCCACATGACAATTGTGAACTCAATTCGTGGAAGAAGAATGTTTCAGGTACAACTGGAAAAAAACGTATCTGATTACGGGGAATTATTATATCATGCAGATGCTCGTTGGTTAAGTCGGAATATATTTTTACAAATTTCAGGGACCTACTACAGGCGGTAAAAGACTTTTTGGAATCGAAAGAAGAAGCATATGTTGAATTTAGTGATGACGTTTGGTTGAAGGCGATTGTTGATATAACAAGCCATATTAATTAATTGAATTTACAATTGCAAGGGAAAAATCCCAAACAATTGTAGAATTGATTGTATTGGTTAATCCTTTCAAAAACATGTTAAAGCTAATCTTTACATGTAATGAAGAATGAACTAAAAAAATTCAAAAATATGTCTGACATGTTTAAAAACGTTTAACAAAGATAAATATATTATGATGAAATACTAAAACTTCCCTCTACGAATTTGAGAGATGTTTTCGAGAATTTACTTGACTAGAACTAATTGTTACAATCATGTGTTACCCATTTGGTAATGATGACGTGGAAGAAATAATTGAAAATATAAATTACATATTCGCCTTATCTCTTAAGGAAAACGAAGTTTTCTCCTTCAAAACGATATAATTTAAAAATTACATACTAGTTCATAACCCAAGAATAAATTTTGGTCTAATGGACAAAGCAAAGCATCATAATTAAAAAATAAAATTGCATTTCATTTAACATTCTACTAACCTGCTCTACTAACCTGAGTGAATTTGCATTTTCAATATTTATGACAACATACAATAAATATAACATATCATTCCTGTCTCCCAAATGAACATTAAGAACACAATGCAAGATAAGCTGTTAGTTTTTATATATCGAGATATTCAAGATTGGCGACCAGAATATGTAGAGCAAGTTTTCTACTGACTGTAAGACCTAAGATTAGCTGAAAATGGTTTATTTTTAATGTGTTTTGAACTGCTTTAAAATAAATGCATCATTTGATATTATTATTATGCTTGTATCTTGCGTTTTGCTTTAAAAGTGGTTTTAAAAAGAGTAAGTTTTTTTTTACTCTAAGCCTGTTGTTGTCATGAAAATTGTAACACCAGGAAGGAATATGATCTAACAAACGTCAAAATCACATGAAAGGAAGAAGAGGTTGGATTATGCAAATGAATAGTATTTCAGCGCATTTAGACGACGCAGGAGGGAGAAACAACTAAAACACTGCTCAAAATAAAAGTTTTGTAGTGTATTTCTCGTTTGGAAAGTACTTTGTAAGGTCCGAGTTTGCTCAGAATATCGTGTTATGCCTCGAATAAGGAGAAGAAATGCTTACCAGGAAGTGCAAGAATTCTATAGAGGCGAAATCGTTGTCTATAGAGAGTGTGGACAATCGTTCAGTGACATCACCCATCGCACTCATCGAAATCCTACCACTGTCATGCGAATATGGATTCAATGGGTTTCTGAGCATCATACTGAACGGCATGCAGGATCTCTGCGTTTTCCCTAGATTAACACCCGAGAGAAATTGTGAGATCTACCCTCCAATACCGTACGACCATATCATGGATCATTAATCAGGAGATGGGCATGTTTCCAGCATCCCCAGTAACTACTCGTATGGTGCGATAAAGTTTACAGTAGCGTGGACTGTCAGCATGGCGACCATTATTTCGGACTCCCTTGAAAATGCAGTATATATATAGAGAGAGATCACAACTCTCTATGCCCCGAAAGACAAAACTGGATACAGAAGTAGCTAATGTCGTCTTATCAGACAAGTTCCGGTTCTGCGTACAGTAATCTGATGGCCGTATACGTGTCGAATCTCCGAGGAGACCACTCGTCACCAACTTGCACCTACTTGGACACCCGTTGAGTAAACGACACGCACATGTCTAGTTCAGATCGATGATATTTTGAACTCAGATCGGCACATTTCTGACACCTTACATTCAAAAGCCCTCTGCCAAAAAGATGATGCAAGACCACATGTTGCACATCATGTTCTGACCTATGGGTATCATGGTCTGACAGGTGATACTTGTCACATGGTATTCGATCGTTACCCTGGCCTCCACGGTCTGCAGATCTGTCATCCATTGAAAACATCAGGTCTTGTGTTGCTGAGAGAATGACCCACCATCCCTCTCCATCTTATACGGTTGATAAAGTGTGGAATAGATTTGAGGAGTGTGGAATGTGCTGCCCATTTCTGTCATCCAAGTCTAGTTCGATCTCATACCTAACCATTTAAGGGCCGTTTTAGCCGCCAGGTGTGGCAGGTGTCTCTACTAATTTCGCACCCTTATCCCCAAACTGCTTTCAAATTTAATCATTTTAAAGTTTACGTACAATAAATATTTTTTTGGGTACTTGCTTTCCTTTATAGTATCGAAATTTTAATTGCCACCAATGTAATTATGTAAGGAAATACGTATTTCTCCTAATTATCATGTTATATTAAATATAGAAGACTTTTTGAGCTCTCTATAGCTATACTACATGGTAGACCGCAACACCTTGAAAAAATTAGTAGACCGCACCGTAAAAAAGTCTGCCCACCCCTGTTCTAAATTGTTATCAATACAAAATTTAAAAAAAAAGCTGTGTTTAAGTCAACTTAATTAATTTACAGCTTTTTTTTATCCAAAGCATTGGATTATAGCAATTTAACTACGAAAGTGAATTATATATTTTTATAAATACAAGACGTAAATATCAAATTATGAATAATTTACTTTTTCAACAATTCTAGAGAAAGTAATTATTTATAATTATGAGAAAGTTCACACATATGTTCGATGCAGAAAGTCTAGTTAATGTCAAGGCAGATTCTATTCTAGAAATTTGAAATCTCATATTATTTTCTAAATTTTTATATATATTAATTTTCTCTTATCTCTTATCATTATCTTAATTTTTAAAGAAATTAATTCCTCAATTTAGAACCAATCAAAGACTTAACTGAATTTTTGTTAAAAAATATATTTATTCACATCTGCTTTCGTATAAAACGCAGATTATTTCATATTTTTATAAAAAGAGATCATTTAATTTCCCACTTTTCATTAATTTTCTCTCATTGTATTTGTTAGTTGTTTTTTTAAAATTTTTTTAAAGCGATTGAAAAAATTATATTTATAAGTGCGAATTAGCGAATTATATAAGAAAATTAATTCTGCTCTCTCAAGTGAACGTGTTGAAAATAAATTGGGAATTAACCACTAATAACGAATGCAGAATTCTTAACAACCCATACAGGGAAATATCACGACTCCCAGAAGATAGGAAATTGGAAAGAGGTGACTATAAACTGATTTCTTAAGCCAGTGGTCTTCAAACTTTTCCGACTCTCCAAACCCTTAGAACTATAAGGTGTTTTTTCGATGAAACTCATTCCCGTTTCCCCCTAGAACAGTGCTTCGCAAACTTTCGCTATTGGCGACCCAATTTTCAATCATAATTTTCATCGCGCCCCCCTCCACAAAAGAATGTATTTGAATTAAGTAATACTATATTTTGACACTAAAGCTACAGTACGGCATTAACCTCTCAAGCGCCATCGACGTAGATAAATGTCTTACTCAAAGTCACAATTGTCCAGGACGTATATATACGTCTTTCCGACGTACGATCCTTTCTGTGCACTGCTTTCTATCAAGTTATTCCGAAGGCTTTGGAATGCAATAAAAATACCTTGGCAGTGTTAACGAAAGATTCATTTATTTCAGAGGATTTCTTTATTTCTTCTTTCTTCTTCTCCCCCCCCCCCCCAATACATCACATCCGCGCGCCTACGTAGAAAACGGTGGCAATGGGGAGCGAATCCCGTAACTTTTAATCGGCAGCTAAGGGATTAATTATAAACCATTCAAATTACCAAGATAAATATTAATTTTTTGTGACAAGCCCATGATGTCACTGGTAACTATTAAACTTGTTCTTGACTTAGTATTGTTAAATTAATTGTAAAATACATTGTGCATTACTGATATATTTATAAGTGTATTATATCAGAGTAAAGACGTATTTAATTGTATATAATGTCAGAATGTATTTTGTTTGTTTACTTTCCGTAAATTAATAGTTTTCCTAAATAATCTTTTATTTTTGACTTTTCAATATGCTCGCGCCCCCCTCGCAGAGTTATCACCCCCCTAGGGGGCGCGCCTCACAGTTTGAGAAACGCTGCCCTAGAAGAATATTTCTTTAAATAATATTTAAAATGAAACAATATGTAATAGGCACTTATGGAAAAACCATTTTAAAGATCTGTATTGCTTATTAAAATATTGTTAACATAATATAATTTACTCACACATTAATAATATTTATTTGTGATTTTTCCAAGTGTCACCTATCATGCATTAATTTTAATAATTGGAATATGTGTTTAGATTTTTCTTTTTACACAAACTGTCGAAGTCTAGACCCATTGAAAATTATCTGCATTCGCATTTCATATTCTGTTTTTATAATTCATTTTTATATTTTTGTTTTCATAGCCACTCACGTTGAGAAATGTTTTGCTCTTAAATTAATTGTTCTGAATGGTATTAAAATGTTTATATCTGTGAGAAAAATCTAGTGTATTTTGTATGAGTTTGCAACAGAAAATTTAAGAGCTGTTCTTGCTTAAATTTAGGTTTTAAATAGAATCTGTTGATATGCCCATAAGTTGTTCCCTCTCCTTCAGTATATAAGTGGGTTTTTTTCCACAATTGTATTAATGGTACATTTTCCATTATAAAACTATTTAGTTGTACACAACAATGTACTAACGAGTGTAAAATTATTCTGTGGAGTTCGAGATAGCAAATAGTAGAAGATTCCAGTAGGTGGCACATATAAAGAAAAACTCGTTTTAATATTCTTTTCTTATATTCAATAAAAGTTTAAAAAGTATTACAAAATAAAGTTTATATTAGGCATAAATAAAATTTTTAGTTTTTGATGAATGGGATGAGCTTTAGAAACTTACGCTTACGCACACTTCGCAGAGAACGTGAATTCATTTTGCATGCACTTTTATAATTTTCCGTAAAATTTTTTATTGTGACTCGTGGAACCCCAGGGTTCCCTGGAACAGTTTTAAAATCACTGTCTTACGCGAACCACTTGACTAAATAGAAAATCAAAGTACACATGCAGATTGTGCCAAGGGAAACACAATTATTTGTTTTGTAGGTCAGAAAACAGGCAATCCGGTGCAGAAAGATAATCTTCGAATGCGTTAGTTACTCAGCCACCTCCCCTTCTGGCGCCCCCCTTCTCCTAGGTCTGATGCGGTAATAAATAATCCTAGCGAGCCCCAAACTAGTCAGACATTCTCTTCTCTAAATAAAAGTAGTAATAAATTCGTTTTTCTTTCCACTGATACCATGGGTATTTGGTCTCCAGTGTTGAACAGTTATGTTCGCGGTAGAGTAATTCTAGGCAGCGCTTCTCAATCGCATTTCATAACCCTTCAATTTGCTTCAAAACTTGGCCTCGAAAAGAAAAAAATAAGTCAGCGAAGAAAGTGAAAATTCAATAAACATTAAATGGAAGATAAAAAATGCTTTTATTAGTAATAAGGATTCCGCTTCATCGTTAGATTTTCTAATTGTTTCCAGCATTACTGATTTGGTTCCTTCCACCCAACCTAACTTAAGAATTAAAAAGTTTAATGATATTAATCGTTCTATATTAGCTGACCCCAGTTTTGACGAACCCGGAAAAATAGTTATAATTACAGGAGCGGAACTTTTCTACCAAATTATAAAAGATGGTTGTGAAAAGCAATATCAAATAATTTAACCCTCATTAATTCAGTTTTCGGATTTATTGTCAGGGGATCTATTATAACAATTAACCATAAAAGTAGTTGTTTCTTAATTTCGGAATCGAAAAATATCGATATTTGCATAAAGAAATTTTGGAAAATAGAGGAAATCATCTCGGTTAAGCCCTTAAGACTACACAGTACCCTAAAAATTTCAATTTTACCGAAAAAATATTTTTTGCATTTTCTGATGGCCCATATCATTGAGAAGCCTGCCACGAAATTTCAGATCTTTTAGCAAATTAGTTTTTAAGATATTTGAAGTTTTATGAGCTATGATTTTGGTTTCGATTTCATTTTAAAGCCCTTTTCCACTTTTAAATTGAATTAATTAAAAATATTTTTGAGCTTTTAGTTTGAAATGGTTATTAATTCTAATTTTCATTACTAAAATAATTTCTGTTTGATTATGTTTTGAATTTTTTCAGTTCTAATAATTAATTAAGATTAATTTCATGGCCAATTTTTGCTATAAAAAAGTTTATATAACTCAAAAGCTTTATCATTGCTTTTTCCTGTAGAGAAAATGCCATGGCAAATGCGTTCTCAGGTTTCTGTGAGAAACAATATTTCGAAGAGATGGAATGCTACTGAAAATGATGTATCTAGAAATCAGTCCTCAGCTGATTATGCAATTAGACTTCCGAATAAAAGTATTCTGAATTCAAATGTTGCTGATGTAACTGAATACTTCCTTGATGTACCAAACTTCTTTATACTAAACATATTGTAGTACTATATTTTAGTATTTTAAAGTCGTACGACAAGAGCTAAAACTTCCTAAACTGCCCCAATTTAAAACTGAAAAAAATTAAATGTTATGAGCAAACCTGACTATTTATAGCTTAAGTTAGTATCATTAATATTTTGTACATAAATGCTCCGTGTTTCAAAACTTTTGTGAAAATATTAGGTTAAGATAAAAGTGAATAAACTGACGTGTTAACAAATGCTATCAATATTATGTAAAATATATTTTGAATTAAAAATATAATTTTCAGTCATATTTAATAAAAATAGTGTTTTTATGCAGAACACACACATACATTGGAAAATAACATATTAAAAAATTAGAGCTTTACTGGTATTATAAGTTTTTTTTTATGACTTTACAAACTTTATATGCGTTTTTCTCAGACTTTCAATTTTGAAGGTATAAGTGTTTTCTAATCCCTAAGGCTTTTTCCTGTTCCAGATAGAGCCCTGAATTTTTTTGAATATACTCCCAAACGTATGTTCTATAAAAGTTAGTATGGATTTAGGGCGGAGAGCTGTATTTATTTTTCTAAAAAATGCTAAAGTTAATATTTAAAAAATTTTCGTGTTTTTAACAGGTTTTTCTAGAAAAATAATTATTAAAAATCAACAAGGGAATAGATTTTCAAATCCATACTAACTTTTGTTCACAGTAATCTAAGGAACATAAATAACTTAAAATGACTAAACATTTTAAAAAATTGAGTATTTTATAAGAGTTTGAAAAAACTTCAGACATACCTAATTTTTTAAAATTGTAAAATAATGGCTGGTCAAACTGACTTTTTACTTACCGAATCAGCTTAATAATATAATCTTAATATAAAACACGAATTATTTTTACTGTAACTGTCAGCAAAAAACTTTTTTTGAAAAAGGGTACCGTGTAGCCTTAAGCAAAGAGGAAGAATTTTGAGAAATGCATTTTAGAAACCCACATAGACGTGATTGTACTGGTCGATTTATCGTTTATATGCCTGTCCAGGAGGAGGAATTATCTACTCTGGGTAATTCTCTAATTTCAGCTCAAAAGAGACTTAACCAAATAATCAAGAAATTAGATAGAGATCCATACATGCATAAGCTTTATTGAGAATTTATTGAGGAGTTTGAATCTCTTGGTCATATGTAAAGAATCCCAGATAATTGTCATTCTCCTATTAATTACTATTTACCGCATCATGGCGCTTTTAAGTCCCAAAACAACTCTACAAAACTTCATGTGGTTTTTGTTGGGTCTACCCCTACCACAATTGATCGAAGTCTGAATGATATCCTTCTTTCTGGTAGAGTTCAGGAAGATGTTTTTAATATCATGTTGAGGTTTAGAAAGCATAAAATTGTTCTAACGGCAGATATTAAACAAAAGTTCAGACAAATTTTAATTGACCCAATCCAAAGAAATTTATTTAGAATATTATGGAAAAGTAAGCATTGGGAAAAACCAATAGAATATGAATTAAATACTGTAACATATGACACAAAAAGTGCACCATTTCTAGCCACACGAGTCATTAAACAATTATGCTTAGATGAATCGGACGCTTTTCCATAGGCAGCTGAAATTACTCTATCTGATATTTACATGGACGATATTGTTACTGGTTGTCAAAACATTGAAACAGCTAAAATTCTCAAAGATCAATTAATTAAAATGTTTAAAACGTATAGTATGGCTTTACATAAGTGGAATTCTAAGAATAGTGAACTTTTAGATATAGAATATTCAATCTTCGAAAGACATTTATTTGATCAGCTTGAAGAGTGCAAAACCAAAACATTGGGAATGATGTGGAATCCAAAGTCAGACACACTTAATTTTAAAGTTTCAGTAAAAGAAAAAAACTATTTACACCAATAGAGAAGTTCTATCTACTATAGCTAAATTATATGACCCTTTCGGACTAATTGGACCCGTTATAACAAAATCAAAAATATTCCTTCAGAAACTTTGGCCGGAGAAAATTAATTAGGATGACTCGCTTCCTAACATATTGTGCATCGAGTGGAATAATTTTGTTTCTACTTTAAGGTATCCGACTACGTTCGGAACCGTGATTTTGAAAAAGCGTATAAATGGATAATATTTATGATATTTAGTGTCCCTTAGATTAGAAAATGTATAGAAAATTGTTTTCAGAATAGTATTGCAATAAAAAATCATTTAAGTACAAAATTTTGAAGAAAAAGGAACATAGAATGACCTATTTTCAAACTATTCTCCTTTTGTGAAAAATGCTTCTATTATAATAATATTTTGCCTGTATATAGCTCAGACCTCTATACAGAGGCTCAACTAGAATTTTTGAAATATATAACTTAGAAGTGGGTTTATTCATGTTTTACGACAACAGAGGGGAGAAATTTTAAGAAAAAAAAACGCCAATAATTATATTTCAATGTATTGTAACTCTGAAAATAATGTGAATTTTTCAAAAATCCTAGTTCAGACTCTCTGAACAAGTCTTTACTTTATATAAGCAAAATATTATTATTTTAGAAGCATTGTGTTAATAAAAGGAGAACATTTTGAAAAAAGGTTATTCTAAGTTAATTTTTTGTCAAAATATTGTATTTAAATTATTTTTTTTTGTCAAAATGTCCTTAATATAATTTTATGCATGTATCTAATCTTAGTGACACTAAATATCATGAAAATTATCCATTTATGCGTCTTTTTAAAATCACGGTTCCGAACGCAGTCGGATACCTTAAAGAGAATCAAAAATATTTCCATCAATAGGTATTCGTTGACAGATAATTCTAAACGCATAATTTTACTAGGATATTGTGATACTTCAATTGATGCTTATGGAGCAGTGTTTTATCTGCGAAGTTATTGTGAAAATTATACTCCAACAACAAAATAGCTTGCCAGCAAATCACGAGTTACCCCTTTAAAGACGATTTCTATTCCTCGACTAGAATTGTGTTCCTGTCTTTTGCTTTCACAGTTGGTCAACGAAGTTGGGATTTTATTGAAACTGAACATTGACAAGATATTGTTATTTTCAGACTCTACTATAGCTATAGCATGGACTAATCCATCCCCTCATCAATTAAAAACATTTGTTGCAAACAGAGTCTCGAAAATTCAAGTTCATTCAACTAACTATCAATGGAAACACATTTCATCGCGTGATAATTCTGCTGATCTCATTTCCCGTGGAGTCAATCCTTCTGATCTCGAATACCTGGAACTCTGGTAGTCAGGACAATCTTCTGCCATGGAAGAAATTATTTATGTTTCACGCCAAATGACTTGAATTCCTCTGAAAAGGAACTAACTATATTTGACTGAACTCTTAAAACTGTGACTTCTACAAACTTAATTATTTCGTGAGACAATATAATTTTATAAATCAAATCCTCTCTTTAAATAATAATTTTCATAAAATAATTAGAATTCTTAGTTTTATTTTCAGATTTGTTTTCAACTGCAGAAATAAAGACCAATGGAGTGGTCCTTTGATTGTCCAAGAATTCGAAAATTCCCTAAGATTTCTCATTAAAAGAGTACAATCAATTGAATAATTTATAAAGGAATAATATTTTATAAAGAAATAAATAGTTTAAGAAAAAAGGAAATTGTCAAAGGAGCTGTAAGTAATTTAAATATTTTTCTTGATGAATTTGAATTAACTCGTGTTGGAGGGAGATTAGATTATTCGGACTTATATATATCATTTGACCAGAAACACCCAATACTCTTACTGAGAGATCATAAATTTACTAATATTATAATGGAACACATTTTCATCTAAATAATTTGCATGTAGGTCCTCAAACGTTACTTCATCTTGTTAGGGAAAAATATTGGCCGTTAAATGGGAGAAATAATGCTAGGAGAATAGTTCATCAATGTATTAAATGCTTTAAAGCCAAACCTAAAATAGAAGAGCAATTATTGGCATCATTGCCTAAAGAAAGAGTTACAGTAACTTCCCCCTTTACAAATACTGGAATATATCTTTGCGGTCCTTTTTTATATTAAATATATAAATCAACGTAAGGGAGCTTTAAACAAAATTTATGTAGCAATATTCATTTGCTTCTCAACCCGAGCTGCTCACTTAGAAGTTTTAAGCGACTTAACTTCTGATGCCTTAATTACAACATTAAAAAGATTTCTTCCTCGTCGAGGTATTCCCAGTATAACATTTTCTGATCAGGGCTCTGATTTTGTTGATGCTCATTCAGAATAAAAACAGTTATTCAAACTTGTGGAAACTCCCCCGGATAATTTGGCATCTTATTTGATTTCACATTCAATTTCCTGGAAATTTTTACCTCCTAGATCTCCGAATTTTGCATGACTCTGAAAGGCAGGCGTAAAATCGTTTAAATATCACTTGAAAAGGACAATAGGTAATTTTAATTTAACTATTGAAGAATTCTTAACAGTCGTTAACCAAGTTGAAGGTATATTAAATAATCGACTACTAATCCCCTTATCTTCTGATCTCAACAATTTTAGCTCTTTAACACCTGGACATTTTTTAATCGGTCATTCAATTAATTCCATTCCTGAATCTAAAATAATTGATATTCCTGATAATCAACTTTCTAGATGGCAACAAGTTCAAAAAATTGATCAAATTATTTGGGAAAAAGTGGTCAAGGGATTATTTAAACAATCTTCAACAACGCGGAAAATGGAAATTTGAAAAAAGTAATATATATATATATATATATATATATATATATATATAGCCTTGTTCTATTAAAAGAAGAAGATCTTCCTAGTTGTACATGGCCAATGGGTAGAATACAAAATGTAGTAACAGGGAAAGATGGACAGGTTCGAGTTGTTATGGTAAAAACCTCTAGAGGTATTTTCAAACGCAGCATTTCTAATACATGTCTTTTACCAATTCTCAATACTTGAAATGCCTGTTTTATTTTAAATTTTATTGTTTGAAATGTCTATATGTCAAAATTGTTCTATATAATATATTTGTATCTGTATGTTTTATTATCATTCTTCTTGTTTATTATTGTATTAATAGAATTTATTATGATTGTGTGTGTGTTGTGGAAAAATTAATTATCACTTGAAATCCAGAAGATTTCAAGGTCGGGCGGTGTTAATACCCATGTAAACTTTGGCATGTTGGTGACTTTAGACGAAGACGAACTTTAGAATTGTAAATTGTAAGCAAATAATGACAACGCATAGGGTTACCGCAGCAATGTGTTTTGTATCAACTAGAATGCTTGTGTAAAAATATTTCAGATCGTTCGAAAGACTTCATATCGGAAGTCGCATTAATAAAATTAAGATTTTTCTAAATAATAATCTCGAGAACAATTTATTTAAATTAATAACCCAACATCAGTTTTCCTATTTATGAACAATTATAAATTCCTAACTTTTTTAGATGCCTAGAAATCCTAGCAGAATAAAGCGGCCAAAAACTAATGCAGATAATATAAGAATTATCAGATATTGAAGATTCTCCCATTCCACTTATGATGCAAATTCTACAGTAACTGATGTACGGAATACTATTGAAAAGAGGGATTTTTGTTTAACACAGTGTTTCTCAAACTGTGGGGCGCCCCCCTAGGGGGGGCACGAGCATATCGAAAATAAAAGATTAAAAAATTTATTTATTGGAATGAAGTAAGACAAAATACTTTCTGACATAATAAAAAAATACACATTTACACTGATATAATTTATATATATCATCTGCGATATTACGTCATAAAAATAAAAGCTACTTCAAAACTTCATTAGCTATCTTTGATACTATAACCAAATAAAACCATTTGATTTGATTTGCTGTAATCCCATGATGAGAGATTTTTGTATTACTTTTTCTTTTCAAATTTAAAATATTACTCTTTCAAAGAAAAAAACAAAACCCAGACCCATAATCAAAAAAATTTTAGGGAGATAAAAACTTCATCACTGTTATATTATTGAAATATTGTACATTAGCTGTAGGCAGCAGAATGTATTTGCTGCGGTTTGACCTTCGAACTTAATTGTACGGTTAGTTACATCCCTGCTCTTATGTATTTGTTTTTTCATTTAGGGAAGTTGCAAATAAACTATTTCTGCTGCTCTTTTTTCCTTTAAAATATTTTTATGATTTTTGGAAAAGCACTGAGAGTACTTTGAAGGATTACTTGGCCAAGATTTATTTTTATGAGTATTCCCAAAAATAAAGCATAATGAAAAACGTTTTACACAATTTTTTTAGAACATCCATATAGTATTAAATATACTTTTAATCCGGGAGCGGTCACGCCGATCACAGAGTGCACGAAATCGGTAATTCTGGAAAAACTGTTTAATTGTTACCAATGGTCCTGACACTTTCCTCCTGTTCTCCTGTTTGGCAGTCTTAACGTAAACTAAAATATATTTGTCACATATCTCCCTCTTTTTTGGGAGCGACAAACGTTTTTTACAATCTTAAGGTACTTGTTTTGACTGAGTTCCCGGTGCGATCAGTTTTTTCCAAAATATTTTTTGTGTTCATGCTACATCCCCCCCATGAATAACTTAGTGACTTTGATTGTCTTGTTGTACGACTTATTGTGGTTTGGTAAATGAGCTTGATGAGAAGGTAAATGTTTGATAAATGATCAGAATATATAATATATATAAAAAAAGAAATGGGCGTCTTTGATCTCTATTGAAAGATGTTAAAACTGATAAAAAAAAGGGATGAACCTGCTGAAATAATGCATATTAAAGTAAATTTGAGAAAAGCGATGAACATGAACCGAAAGAAACATTTTCAAATGCTACCAAAAGAGCTCCATCAACTAAAATATGAAGCCGTAAGTATCAGAAGACACACTTTGCTTTGTCAAAAACACACAAGCCATAAAAAGTTCAACATGCTATTTGTCGAACATCAAAGGACTGCAAAATTACAATAACTTGAACAAAATATGACAGTTTTGCCTGCAAATAACATTCCTGTAATGTTATCGAAAAGTGTCTGTGATTTGTGTCTTTTTTTAAGGTCACGCACATTTGAAATATTTTAGTTCAGTTTTCTTAGATTTTTTCCTAAAACTATCAAAGAAAATTGAAAAGTCCTTGAAAGTAGGTAAGTATATTTTCTCTTAATTAAATTATTCACTGGAATTACGGTTTTTATTGTGTACTGTAAAAATAATTATAAAAAAAGGATTGCGGTGACTCGATAACCCCGCTCGACCATTAGTATGGAGTGCGCGCCTGCTCCAGGGTTAAAACATGTTGAAGTCTTTTCGCTCTAAATATTAAAAATAATACAATTATTCTTCATCGGAATTTTATATTATTGTTCATAATTCACACAACATCAATTCTAAATGCTAGTTCTGTAAGACTTAAAATTACAGTTCGCTTAAAAACTAATTATAATTTGAGCAATCATTTAAAAAAAATCATTTTACATTTTTGTAAACATTGTCGAGCACTTGGCTTTACTCTCCTTACAATTCAGCGATTATATCAATAATGTTTCATTTTCTTATAAATGAACTCGTGCAATGAACGCGTACTTCAGCCGGTATACTTTTAAGGTATCCGGGTATTGTGTGTGTGCTGCACAGGTATTTTATAACTAATTAATTAATACTAAATTAAGAACAAGTTTGGGGAATCTTGGAACAATGGGCTTGTCTTGCAGAGCAAAGTTTTTCAAAGGAATGCTTATGATTCGAAATTGACCCTCTGAGTTCTTTTTCTATATTTAGCTGATATCTATATTTTGTCTTCTAAGCAACCGCCGCATTTTGCAGTATGTTCCAATTTAGAAATTAGAGAAAGGGAAAAATAACTTGTAATAATTATCCTATTACTTTTTTTTTTTTTTTTTTTTTGCTTAAAGTAACATATACAAAATTTAATATATATTGTCCATTTGTACGGTTTATAATAAAAAGATTGTAGCCTTAGCGTCAAAGTGCATTATTAATGTATAAAGGGGCGCAATAAAAATTTAATGATTGAAAAGGGGGCGCCAGTATTGAAAGTTTGAGAAGTACTGGTTTAACAAAAATACAAGGCAAAAAAACTTATCATTTTTATGTGACAGAAATAATAGAGGTTAAAGAAGAACACTATAGTGTTAAATTTCTGAAGATTATTGCACGTTCAAATAAGTTTCTTTATGATAAAGAAGAAACTTATGAAATTGGTAACAGAAATCTTGTGTTAAAACTGCCCAAACCACAATCCGTTGATGTTTCAGAGCTACAATGTATGCAGTTCACTTTTGTGGAACCAGTTTTCTAAAATATAATGTTGAATGAAAACATCTGTGATTCACATTGCAATTTAAATGGTTACATGATAAATCAATGCGTAACAGCTAATATTGTTTCTTTTATTAAATTCATGTGTATGTTTTTTTCCTATCGATTTCAGAGTTAAACCTAACTTTCAGGGAAAAGCCCTAGGTACAACAGCTGCTGGGCCTAGGTACAATAATATTGTATCTAGGGCTATTTGTGAAATTTTTTAAAAACCTTTTTATTTCACAGAATATTTTAAGTACTTATTTTAACTACAATTGAATGGTAGTTAGTATGATGATGAGTACTATATCAGTTTCACATTTTTAAACAGGTAAGGAGCTCTGTTTTTGTGCATTGAAAAAATATGGCCCTAGGTACATAGGTTTCCCCTACTTATGTATTATTGCAATCTATTGGCGACATTATCTGAAACGAAGCACCTGGTTACCAATTGAAAGCGCACAACACATAGGAAATCGGAGGGTACTTATGAAATATCGCAACAATTGCGAACTCTATTAATAACTCTCCAAGTTGGCAAACCCAATTTTCTATGTGTCGTACACTCTGAATTGGAAACCAGGTGCTTCGTTTCATATAATGTCGCCAATAGGTTGCAATAAGACGTAAGCACCAATCCGGGTTACTTTAGCGAGGTTATTGTAGAGTTGGCGGATGTTTTGATAGCTCTGCGTAAGTACTGAAGTCTTTCGGTCTTACGCGTACATGAAACGCAAAATTTAATAAATTATAGTTTAAAAAACTAAAAATGATTTTATGAACATTTGACACTACAAAAGTAAAAATGATTCTTATTATAACAATAAAATGATTAACGAAAAAATTAATGTCATTGTGTTAAAAGCTTGGCGTCCTTTGTTTACACTAACTCTGCATTACAGAATAGAACTAGTAAGAAATTATAACAATTGATATATCAAGAACCCCACTTTTTTAAATGCAGTTATTATTTTTCCATTTTCTCCACATTCCAATTTTCATAGTTTTTCTACTTCTTTTCTTGGCATTTTTAAATATACCTTGTGTTCTATTTTTTAAATCCTGGCACTCATATTTTTCAAATTGGTTTTCTACAAAAAGGTACTTACATGTTTGCTTTCTAATGTAATTCCTCTTTTGTCAGGAATAAGCAATTCTTTTAAATTATTTTCATATTTGTGGGGTAGCAGTAGGAGACAGATTTATCTTACAAGGGAGAGGAACTTTTGACTAAGGGGAAATTCATTTGGGATCGAGAGACTTGGTGTAATAGTAATACTCTTTTAGGGGTGTTCACCCCTCAATGTAATTCCGTCAGACTGGCCAGTCAATTCGGAGAAATCAACCTTCGAAATTCATGCTTAGCATTTATACAATTAAATTTTAATTTTCACCAACGAGTTCGTAGCTTGATTGGTAAATCGTCTGCTTTCTCTGCTTTGGAGGTTAGGGTTCGATTCCACGCGATCAACTTTTTTAATCAATTCATTTTAATTATTATTTTAATTAAATAAATTTATTTATGAAAGGTTATTAAATATTAAAATGATATTTTTTGTAATTATTTTGCATTTTATAAAATAAAAATTACTTTTGATTATATAAATAGTATATTAAATTTTATAAATATGTTTTATATTAATAAATATATGTATAATAAAATATATAATAAAATATTTGATGATATTTTACAAAAAATTAGTGGCAAATAGTTTTTATAATGTGAAATACAATATACTATGAATAAAATATTATATATAATATAAAATGAAAAGGTTATAAAATATATTATTATTATTAAATTAATTATTTTTACAATTTTTATAAAATATTTAATAAATTCATACTTTCAAATAAATTTATTTAATTTCAAAAGTTTATTTAAATAATTTTAATAAATTTATTTAACTATTTTTAATAAATTTATTTAAATAATTTCTATAATAAATTAATAATAATTTCAATAATAAATCATAATTTTAATAATAAACAATAATTTAATAATAAACAATAATTTAATAATTAATTAATAATTTTAAATATAAATTAATAATAATTTTAATAATAAATTAATAATATTTCTTATTAATACTATTGCTTAATAATAATTAATTAATTATAAATAGTTATTAATTAATTATAATAAATAGTTATTAATTAATTATAATAAATAGTAATTAATTAATTATAATAAACAGTAATTAATTAATTTTAATAAATAATAATTTACTAATTTTAATTATTAATAATTTTTATTAATACTTATTTTAAATATTTTTATTTAATAACTATTTTAATATTTACTAATTAATAATAATTTTTAAAGTATTTTAGTAATAACTAATTTTAATAATTTTACTAGTAAAAAATTTAAGTTATATATTTAAAATTTTTATTTTTGTAAAATCCAAAATAATTACAAAAATATCATTTAATATTTAATAAACCTTTCATAAATAAATTTATTTAATTAAAAATAATAATTAAATGAATTGATTAAAGTTGATCATACGTGGAATCGAACCCTAACCTCCAGCAGAAAGCGGGCGATTTACCAATCAAGCTACCGAACTCGTTGCGGAAAATTGCATTTAATTGTATAAAAGCTAAAGCATGAATTTCGAAGGCTGATTTCTCCGAATTGACTGGCCATTCGACAGAATTACATTGAGGGGTGAACACCTAAAAGGTACTACTATTACACCAAAGTCTCGATCCCAAATGAATTTCCTTGGTCGTGCCCACTCCCTTGTTAGATTGAAAACTTATTGGATGCCAAAATCTTATTTGCAGCATTTTGAAAGACATGCCTAGAAGATGTCTAGTGTATAGTGTACTGATAACAAAAATTAGTTCTAATATATATATATATATATATATATATATATTGTTTCAAAGTGTGGTATTTCTTGAACAGTAGTTTTTATAAATGTTAAATTCAGAAAGACATGCCTTGTGTGTGTAATATTTAGAAAATCCCACTTTTGAAACCTTTTATCTTGTTTCTAAATTTTGAATGCTTTATTCTTAATTTGAATTGATTTCATTTTTTTTTGTAAGCAAATAATTCAATGTATACTGCATTAAAATATAAGCTGTGCTGTACAAATAAGTTTGGAGTTGACTATAGTATGGATTATATAGTTTTTATAAAAAAAAAATCAATAAAAAATAACTCTTATGGATGAAGGCATGTTGTTTCAAAAATCTCACTTATATTCTTGTTTATTTTTTTAATGTATGATATGTATGTGTACAATTTCCAGAATAAATATTTCAAAAATATGATTTGGGTTTGTTTTAATTTTCTTGTTTACATAGAATCATTGAAAAAAAAAGCATTGAAAATAAAATGTTGTACACTAAGTAATGCTGTACGCTAGATTAGCGTTCTACTGGTACTTAGGATGTTATTTTTTCTTCTAAATGGGCGCTGAAAACTTCTCTAAAAACTCTTTCCAGTTGGTTAAAAACTTGTGCATTTTAAATGTTTCGTAAAATATATAAGAAATCTATAAAACACTGATTATTTCTACGGACTGAAAAGTTTAATTATTTTAATTTTTGTGTGATTAAAAAAACATTAACTCGTAAAAATTATAATATTTGTTTTCTTTGGTGATAGGAGAGTGTAAAATCAGTTGATATGAATAAGAAACAAGCTTAATTTGTAATATATATTGTAATGCACTTTTTATTTTTCCATCTGAATGGATGTGTTTCTATTTAAACAAAACAGTTGATAAAGTACTTATACACCTGGCATAATGAGTTTTACTTAGTCAAAAGGTTTTTAATTCATGTTACATAATAGGTAAAAAAAACTATTCTTTTCTTACTCTGTTTTGAAATTTGTACTATGTAATATCTGTTATTCATCATAATGTTTAAAAGATATTTCTAATAATTTATTATTGAAAGGCTGAATTTAAATAAAAGTTAATTTTCTGCTTGTATAGGATTTTAAAGAAACAATACGCGCTTCTAGAAACAAATATAACTTTTAATGAACCAAATTGCTTCTGGAACTAGTCCTAATGCTTACACATTTGTTTAACTCAGCGTTTCTCAAACTGTGGGGCGTGCCCCCCTGGAGGAACGCGATAACCCTGCGAGGGGGGCGCGAGTATATTGAAAATAAAAGGTTTAAAAAAGTAATTTCTTAGAATGAAGTAAAACGAAATGCTTTGTGTGTGACTTTATAAAAAATACACATTTACACTGATATAATTTATATATATCATCTGGTGATCATCAAAAATAAAAGATTCCACTTCAAAAGCTCATTAGCTATATCTTTGATTCTGTAACCAAATAAAAAAAGACATTTTGTTTGCTTTGCTGTACCCCACGATGAGAGATTTTTTTTATTACGTTTCTTTTAACCCCTAAAATACTATTTTTGATTATCATATATTTGACCTTCAAACTTACTGGTATCACTCCGTCTCTTTTTCTTTTAGGAAAGCTGTAAATAATATTTTTCTGTTTTTTTCCCCCATGTGAATGATTTTTATGATATATGGATAAGCATATTGAGCACTTTGAAAGATTATTTGGCCAAGATGTATTTTTATGAGTATTCTGAAACATATAATGCATAATGAAAAACGTTTTACACAATTATTTTTTAGAACTGACATTGATATTTTTAAATTGAATACACTTTTAACATGGGAGCGGCCGCATGAGGCGCAGAGTCAACCCAGGCTCACGAAATCGTTAATTCTGGGAAAACTGTTTATTCGTTAACAGTGACCTTGAAAGTATCCTCCTATTAGACAGTCTTAATGGGAACTAAAATGAATTTGTCACAAATATGCCTCTTTTTGAGAGTGGCAAACGTTCTTGTATTTGTTTGATCGAGTTCCCTGCTCGACCACTTTTGTTCAAAAATATTTTCTATGAACAAGCTACACTTTTCCCTATGAACAACTTTGTGGTTTTGATTGCTGTGTTGTACGACTTATTCTGGTTTATAAATGTAAATGAGCAGAATATAAAAAAAAATGGGCATCTGTGATCTCTATTGAAGAAAGTTGAAACTGATCAAGCAATTGAAGAACATGTTGAAATAATGCGTATTAATCGATAGCGAAAGTAAATATGAGAAAAGCGAAAGACATCAACAAAATACAATTTGGCACCGATATCAATAAATTATAATATTCATAAAGATATAGTTTTTTTATTATATGTAAAGTACAATATTGCATACGTAAATTCGTCTTTGAAAAAACATAGAGAATCTAAGATTCACAGTTCAATCATAAGAATCTAATTTCCAAATTTTTCATTTTATATTTCCAGTTATTCATCTAATTCAAAATGAATAAAAATATAGCAAAAATCGCTTATACACGAAACTGCGGGGACTGAAATATTTTTTCGTGTTAAAAGAATTTCGCCTTAAAAGATGTTGAAAAAAACATATATTCAACAAAATTGTTTTTATTAGGGTAAATTTTATTAATAAAGATATGTATATATGTTTGTATTAAATAAAGTTCAATGAACCTTTATTTGAAATGAAATTTAATATAAAATGTTCAAAGTTTTTGAGAAACAAAGCATTTATTGAGTTTTTGGAAAATAATCTGATATTTTTTTTGTATTGTCTTTTTTTTAGCATCAAATTGTTCAATGTTGCACATTTTGTTATTCATTTCATCTTTGGAATATGCGTCTAAATAACTGCACGTACTTTTTATGTGTGCTTACTTTTTTATGTTTTTTGAGTGTTATTCATTTTTCAGATGACGTGGGAACAGGAGATGTATTATTCATTTCATTTTCGTCGTCGAAATCTGCATCAATGATATTTTTTGAATTTTGAACAAACTTCAAAATGTCTTTGTCTGCCATTATTGGGGCTGTGCACCAGTGTTGATTTACCCCTTTATTTACCGACGGTACTTATAAGTACCACTCACTTCAAACTTACATATAATAACCAATTTTACGAATATTCTGTCGATCCTTAGCAGGAACATTCTTTGAAATCCACTCTTCCAAGACATATGGCAGCACGGGTTCTATGATGAGTATTTTAGCGGGGAAGGCGAATAGTTTTTTTTGCAGAAATTGCTTTTTCAGCTGACAGTGGATTGCGAGGATTGTCATTTGTGTTCCGAGAAATAGTTAAATGTCAAAATTTAAGTGTTATTTTCTTTTGTATGTTAATAAAGACCTTAGAAAAACATTTGACTATTTATTTTAAGTGAACAGTTGTAAGGGCGCCCCCCTCGGGTGCCCTTCTCCTTGATTTTCAGCGTGAGCTAGAGGTGTAGAAATAAATGAAGAACTAGAAGTTGTCATGATCTTAAAATGACTTTATTAAGATCTTAACTTAAACCTTTAACAGATAAGATAATAATATATTTGAGAGAATCTACGGTGGCTAAACACACAATATATAATACCGAAATAACGTAACTCGGTCTACTATCAATAACTAACTCACCTAAGCTTAATTCCTATGCGATCACAGATCCGAATATTTAAATAGTCACTTCTACCTTTATTGTCCAACGAAGTATCAATCTATCTAACCCTATTTGAAGTTGCGGTTCACTGGCGTGCAATGGTATTCACCTTGAACTAAGGGCTCCCCTGTCACGGGTAACTTCTGTTGGCTGTCACTTAACCTCTTAAAACCTCTTCATACTTGAAATACGGACTATCATTACGTTCCCCAAATGCCCCACAGGGCTTACTCTAAACTTCTGATATTTAAAAGCTTCCAAATTTGCATCTTTCCTTCACGCCTTACTTCTTGGGTTGGTTGGAAAAGAGTTGCCATTCATTCTGGCCCCAAAGTACCCAAAAGAATATGTTAATGAAAAGACGCGTGAGTCCGTCACACAGTGTGTATAATTAATTTTACAGTTGAATATCTTTAATTAATTAATTAGCTCTAAAGGATCAAATTTCCCAAAGTTGAGTATTTTGTTTATGTAAAACTTTTAATTTTCAATGCAGCTATCCAAAAAAATATTTCATGAAAAAAACTACAGTAAATTATAATGCTGTAGATAAAGGGTTAAGCCAGTGCTTCTCAAACTTTCTATACTTGCGACCCAATTTTCAATCATAATTTTCATCGTTTCTCCCCCCTTCCATACAATAACATGTATTGAATTAAATAATAATATACTGTGACATCTCTCGCGTTCTTCTTCTAACATAACCTCTACGTTCTTTGACGGCTACGATTAATGGCAAAACTTTTCCAACCCAAATCCAAGAAGTGAAACGAAGCATAGATGCAAATAAGATAACCTTTAAAAGGATAGAAAGTTTAGTGAGCAAGGATGGCAATTTAGAGGAAGCTAGTTCGGAAAGGTAGAAGTGTATTTTGACGGCCTATCTAAGCATCACGGATATCATGCCCTTACTACAAGGTGCATACTATTGCACTCGAACCTAACTGAATATCTGAAGGTAATTGAACCGTTGAGTATTCAACCAAGGTAGGAGGATTATATTCTGAACGCTAGTATATTATTGAGATTGTGATTAGGCACAGATATAATATATTTATATTGATAAGTGATCTAATTGAGCGATCTGAGTTAGTTAAAACTGCGTACTTTGCTTTATTCTCACTCAAAATAAGTTTGTGTTCAATATCTCTAAGTAATTTAAGTTAAATTCTTAATAAAAGTCATATTAAGAATTATAGAATGTCTCATATCATTCCGAGAGAATCCCACACCTCTAACTTACGCGAAACCCCACGACATAGCTATCGAACGATGGCTATGTCGCAATACTTAGACGTAAAGCTACAATATGACTTTAATTATGAACCGTACAAATTATCAAGATAAGTATTAAATTTTGCATATAATTTCATGACTTTCCCATAGGGTAACCGGTAATTATTAAATTTGTTCTTAACTTAGAACTGTTAAACTAATTATGAAACAGTACTGATACATTTATATAAGTGCATTATATCAAGATAAATCTGTATTTTTTGATGTCAGAATGTATTTTGTTTTGCGCTTCTTTTCAGTAAGTTATTAATTTTTAAAAAATAATCGTTTGTTTTCGACTTTTCGATATACTCGCGCCCCTCTTGTAGGGTTATCACGCCCCCTAGGGGGAGCGCGCCACAATTTGAGAAACACTGGGTTAAGCTCATTTCCGGTCGTGGGTCCAGAATATGTGTACAGGCATCCTTGGCGCCAAAATTTATAACTTCTATTTATAAATCTGTTATAATAAGTCCAGCTTATCCGGCACTCCAAGCGCCCAATGTGTAAACTGTGGCACTACTGTACATATATCATCATCATTTGCTGCAACGAATTCCTCTGATACAGTAGGACAGTTCAATAACACAGAAACTTTCTCAAAAATTTCATTAAGTGTCGGCTCACTTTCAATATCCTCCTTCTCCACAAGGGAAATTTTCTCGGGTTAAGTTATCCGACTACGTTCGGAACCGTGATTTTAAAAAAGCGCATAAATGGATAATTGTCATGATATTTAGTGTCACTTAGATTAGAATACATGTATAAAATTGTTTTAAGGACATTTTGACAAAAAATTTATTTAAATACAATATTTTGGCAAAAATGAACTTAGAATAATCTTTTCCAAATGTTCTCCTTTTGTGAAAAATGCTTCTATTATAATAATATTTTGCCTGTATATATCTCAGACCTCTCTACAGAGGCTCAACTAGAATTTTTGAAAAATTCACATTATTTTCAGAGTTACCACCAATTTAAATAATTATTGGCGTTTTTCTTAAAATTGCTCCCCTCTGTTGTCGTAAAATATGGATAAACCCACTTCTAAGTTATATATTTCAAAAATTCTAGTTGAGCCTCTGTACAGAGGTCTGAGTTATATACAAGAAAAATATTATTATAATAGAAGCATTTTTCACAAAAGGAGAACATTTGGGAAAAAAAAATTATTCTAAGTTAATTTTTGGCCGAAATATTGTATTTAAATACTTTTTTTTGTCAAAATGTCCTTAAAACAATTTTATACATGTATTCTAATCTAAGTGATACTAAATATCATGAAAATTATTCATTTATTCGCTTTTTTAAAATCACGGTTTCGAACGTAATCGGATACCTTAAGGAATTTTTGTTTCGTGTTAAGAGAAAAAAAAAATGCAAGAAAATACATGGTAGTTTTCGGAACCGTTGTATTATATCGCATTAGCCGATATTTCGTCTTAAGCGTTTTCGTGTTAAACGTATTTCACTGTAATTCAGACACCATCATTATGACTTTTTAAATAATATGTCATTCTAATTTTTCGTTACAGGCCCTGATTATCCGAGCCCTGATAACCCTTATCTTGCTAGTTATCGCAACTGGATCCTTGAAGATATTCCAGGAAATGATTTTTATAAGGGATACACTGTTTCTTCTTACGAAGGCCCAAAACCTGACCCGTCTTCGAGTAAGTTTTACTTTTATTCAGATTGTACTATTCCTTATATTTCGTAGAACAATGAACGAAATTCTTCAAATTCTGACTTCTTTGCTGATTTGAGATATTTTATCACGTTTTCTATTTTATTTGAGGGAATAAAAGAATATTGATACATACATTTTAAAACTTTTCTCCCCACCTAGAAATATGAGTGCTTGAAGCGTTTATTTTTCAGTATATCTTAGCAAGGAGTCAATACATACAAAAATTCACGGCTTAATTATAAGAAATTAATCCGAAATCTTCATTTTATATTTTTAGCTTTTCATCTAATTGGAAAGAACAAAAGAAAAGATTGGGAAACACCTTCCGAGTGTTTATTTAATTATCTCTTTATTACTTATCGTTATATAACTTAAAACCTCCTTATTTAAATTATTTGTTAGGTTTTTTTTTTCTCATTTTTTCTCCTCATTTTTCATTGCCATTTTTTATTCGTCATTTTCAGAAGATTAAAAATTTAAACAATTTGTGTAGTATAATTTTTAAATTATATATATTTTTTTTTTTTTGAAGATGGCATTAGGGGGGTTATGAGCAAAATACGGGAGTGGTAATTGTTGAATTAAATATGAGAGAAAAATCGTTAAAAAATTGTGAATTGAATTATTATGGGATGCTTTTTGGTGAGTTTTAATGATTTACGCTATTCATTTGTGATCATACTGAGTTTTTAATTTGAACTTTCGGATATTGACATTTTTCTACCATACAACTATTTTAAAGATGGGTGGTCATCTTTGGTGTTTGAAGTTCATTTTATATTATGCACTTAATTGTTTTAGAATTTTAATATTTTAAAGTTAAAATATCTTTCAGAATGCGATGGCAAATAGTTTAATTTTTCAAGTTTAAGGGTTTTAAATTTTTTTAATTTTAATTTTAAATTTTTTGAAAATTTGGGATATTTTCCGATTAACAATCAAGTTAATAGAGGGAAGGCGGGCCCATCAAACTAGTTTAACCCCTTTTATAGGTCCAAGTCCGAGGTTGCACTTGGATATTTTATTTTTTATTTTATAATTTTTAATTTTTTTTTAAATTTTTTTTGAAAACGTTGGGAAATTTTTTCTTCTATATTCGCCATTGTTTTTTAAATGGGATTTAATGTTATAAGATTCATATACTTTCAATTTTTTAATTGATTATTATATATAAGTTATGATTAAATTATATATATTTAAATATATATATATATATATAATTTATTATTATTATTTTTAAGAATTTCAGTATTACATAAGTACTTGTATAACATCTCGCTCGCGGCATATTTACTTTACATAATTTGTACCAGATTCGAACACCAAATGCAATTTTTCCAACAGAAATAAAAGAAAAAAATAATTCGCGTTCTAATGAAAAAGCAATTGTTAGTGGCATATTGCACGCACGCACACTGCGGGTTTTTATTGACCATGAGGACTTTTGGTGGCATGTTGATTTGATCTGAGTTCTTTATTGTTTAGAGACCTGTGCTTGTTATGATGCATTTGCAAATCAGAACAAAAGAATGTTCCATTTTCAATCACTTTAAATTTTTCCAACTTTCCCAATTCCAAGAGAGATGCAATACATATCCTTTTTATAGAGAAAAGTCGTATTTGGTTCTAAAAGATATTTAGTGTAGAAAGTTTTTCCATCCATTATTGATTTCCAGTTGTATTGGGTGTAATTTCTGGAGTTTTTTTTCTTTTCTTAAAGTCTTTAACTGAGAAGGTCTATCTGTTGCATTTACACCATTAGTTATGATTTCTTAGGAAGGAATGTTAAACTTTTCCTAGGGATTATAATAGGGCGTACTTTTAAAAACATTGCATCGTCGTCAAATTTTGGAATAGTATCGTGCAAGACTGACATAAGTCGTCAAATTGTTATGGTCGTCCTGCGATATCCATTAGTGTGGGAGAGTTGGCAGGAAGATTATACATATCAAAGTAAATTATATATATTTACTATTATGAACAAAAACACAAATTCTATTAACCAAGTTAAGAGATTCACAAATTACTAAATATGGAAAGCAATAGCGAGGTAGACGACATACGAGAAGTCTTAATAAGTCGAGTCACTTACGTCCAGGCAATATACCTTCTAAATCCAAGCGACCTAATCCAATTTAATTTCTAGTTGACAAATTGTCAATCTTTAATACTACACTAATCAGCTACGAAGTATTCACACCTCACCTCACGTTTAATCAATCACTGCTACCCGTTAGCACAGTCTAACCTCTCTCCCCCCTCTAGTTTGGAAGTTTAATCTTTATATACAAGTCTTAATTTACATATTCACATCTTCTTCTTCGGGGGAAAGTTTAAAATAGAATTATTTTTAAAGGCCCAATATTCCCCAAGAGGACTGGTATTCGAAAGAACGCGGATGGAATCATTACAAAATCGCATCGACTAGTTTTCACTTAAAAGTCCCATTTCGGTTTCGGTGAAAACGGCAATCGAGTCGGGTCGGTGAGTGAAAGCAACGAGGTTAGCACGAAGACTCACTATTCATTGCGCAGATTAAAACATCTAGAAAACGTGATGTCGTTGTAGGAGACACTATTCAGTATGATGCTAAAGCACCTTAGAAGGAATAACGAGCGACTTGACAAGTCAACGTTCCTGTAGCTCCATTCTTGTTGCCAGTTTCGAATGAACAATGCTCGATCCCATATATTGCTGTCTATCTAGAACTTATGTACAATATGTCGATACGGCTGTTATTAGAAAATATAGAATGTGTCTTTGTATTATTGATAGGACATTCAAAATTTTATTAGTAAATTATTGACAGTTTATGCAGATTTCATATTTTAGCACAAGACATTCGTCACTAATTTGACACGTAGATTTAATTTTAAAGCATTGTACACAGTGGCGGCTTGAGACATGAACTTAAAATGAGCAAGATACATTTCGCGAGGCCCTCTGGTGGCGTAAGAAGAGGGTTTATAAAATATAAAAAAACAATTTTTATTCATAAAGAAAGAAACCAAACTTTTTACACATTTCTATTTGGCACATTAAGCAATAATGAAAAAAAAAAAAAAAGAGAGAGAGAGAAATTTTCTTTTTTTAGTTTTTTAAATTTCTTTAATGTTTGGGTTTCGTAATTTATCTTAAATGCTATTTTTGCTTCAATAGATAAAAACTGCCAAAGCTGAAAGTCTTCCCTGACCCATTGTATTTTTACATAATTTTTTTTATCTTTTTGTTTTTGAACGCCCCTAAATAGAACGGTACTTACAGGTTTTATCAACAAAATTAAAAAAGACAATGTAAATTTTTGGGGAAAAAAGTTCTTTCAAGCGTTCCCTACACATATTGGAGCAGATTTTTTACGTCTTTAATGGAAAGGGATATGGTCGACGGACCATATTTTTGTGGGTTTAAATTTTAGGTGGGGTTCTCGAAATGAATAGAATTTTAGAATTCTTAATATGACTTTATTAAGAGTTTAACTTAAATTTCTAATATATTGAACAAACTTATATTAAGTGAGAATAAACCAAAACACGTAGCCGTAGTTAAAACAGATCACGCAATTGGATCACTTATCTAAATAATTATATTATCCGCCTACTCTCAATTCTAATAATATTACGATTTCTTATATCAAATGATCTGTCTTACCTTGAATTCCACGTAACAGTTCAATCACCTTCAGATAGGCTGTTGGGCTAGCGTGCAATAGTATGCACCTTGTAGTAATGGCTAGATATCCGTGATTCGTTGGAAGGCCGTCAAATTACACTTCTACCTTTTCCTAACAGAACTTTCTCTATATTGCCATCCCGCTAACTAAAAGTTCTGTTCTTTTAAAGGCTATCTTATTTGCATCTATACTTTCATTTCACTTCTTGGATTCGGGTTGGAAAAGATTTGCCATTAATCTTGGCCGTCAAAGAACCCAGAGGTTATGTTACAGAAAAGACGCGTGAGCCCGTCACAAGGTAAATTTGAGATCGTATTTTGTAATTCTTCGTATAATTCGTAAGGTCGGAAATCACTGCTCTCACTTACTTGCAGGACTGTGTAATTCTTGACAGTTTTGCTGTATTTTCTCTTTTGGAATATTTTTTAACTTGCTTAAGTCATAGAGAAAACCAAATTTTTCAAAATGTTGATTTAAAGACATAAATCTTGAATTCATATTTTAATCTATATCCATAGTATTAAAACAATCTTTTCATACCGGCTTTTGACTGACTCTAGGTTGATCACCGCCTTCATGATCAAATATTCTTTTCCTTTTGGCTACTCTTTTATTTTTAAAATCTTTTGGAAAATTATAACTGCTTTTTTCAATACACTTACGAGCGTCAGACAAGCATTTTCCGAATCTAGTTTGTCGATACTCTTTGATCCAGGTACAAAATGTGAGCAAATTTTCAAGAGTAATGCATAAATTGGCTTGTACAGATTGTCATAATTTGCTTATGGTATTGACACGCTTTAATAAGTCATTCCATACACCTAATGGTTCGATAAATTCCAAACTGAACATTTCATTTAAAAGGGAATTCAATCAGTGAGTGTGATGGATTGTTCCGTTAGGTTTTTAAAAAGTTTTTTATGCATTCAACAACATCATCAAATTGTAATAATGCGGCCTTCACAGCCTCGATTATTTTTTTCCCCCTTGGTCGATGGTTTAAATAGTGTTTTAATTTTTTTGATAATTTTCCAGCGTTTGCTTGAACTTGAAAATAGAAAAAATCTGAATAAAACCAAAAAATGTTTTTGTTGACACTGGCAAATTAGGTGTGTCTACCAGTAACAAATTCCAGCTATGACAACCGCAAAGTGTAAAAAATGCCCTGGGATCTATATTTAATATATGAGTTTTAATTCCACTATTTATGCCTACCATGTTTGCACCATTCTTGTATTTTTGTTCACGATCGTTCTGAATATCAGTCATTTTTTTTTCTAACTCTCCCAGTATTGCATTGTCGTTTCAGTGACAGCAAGAAATTCGATCAAGTTTTCTTCTATATCTCCAGTTGATGTATTACAATATCTTAAGATGACCGAAATTTGTTAAATTTTACTACGTTCTCTAGAGTTGTCGAGTAAAAAAGAATACTTTGCCTCTTTTATCTTAGCAATCACTTCACTGGTAACTGTGTTTGACATGATTGTGATCAATTCATTTTGAATATCGTTGCTTAGATAATGATGTGCAAGTTGTTTATTATCAATGGGATTATGTGTTCACGTAACGTCGTATCATATTTAGATACCAATTTAAATAAGTCTTTATAGGATGTTTCCAGAATTTTTAGTGTCTTCGTCTGTTTTGAGATATTCTCTGTGACCTCTAAACGCCAGATTATGATAGGCTAAGAAATTTATGATATCAATTAATCTCTCAAACAAATTGTACCAATGTTTTCGAGATTCAAAAATTCACTTTTCGTTTTCTCGTTCTTATGTTTTCCCGTAATTTACTCCCTTCTCTAAGATTATCCATTGGAACATAAAGGCCCTATGATCTTTAGTATCCTCATGTCTGTGTAGAATACTAAGGACTTAAGTGTTTCCAATCACAGCACCCTTCATGTACTATTTGAGTGTTTGTGAATTGTCAAATTTTCTATGGAAAACAGAAAACTTTGTTTTTAGAACTTAAATAAACCAACCAGCGACGACGTTGTGTGTGTGAGTTTCACTATTTTTTAGTTTTTTTGAGAAAATAAAATTGGAAAAGTGTCTATGATCATCATCTTAAGGATAAAATTCAACACTGTTATTTAACTTCTGTATGGGACCGTGTAACTTTTCATCACCGGTGAGCATTGTATGGGAAACGTACACAACCGGGTAAAAACTAAAAAAATACTTGTTTCACTACGTCACTGGCCGCTTCATTCACAGGTGAAGAACTAATCTCAATCTCTTCTTGATTGCGACTTTTGTTACTCAACGTGATCACAGAAATCTCGGAGTCAGATTATGATTGGCAAGCTATTGATCCTATTTCTATTTCCGATTTTCGTCATTCGGTATCAATAATCAGTGCATCTGGAATAACTTCCGAATTCGACAGAAATTCAGATACAGATAAATGTTATTGAGAAGTCGAAGGAACCGATTATTTAATTTGATTCTGCACTGCCAGATTCAGTCTGCCCGTGAAATTTCATCATACTTGAACTTTTAACCTTCTTTCCGGTTTCTTTTTCTTTTTGCTCTGACCGATTCCATTTTTCCCATTCTATTTTTTTCCCTTTTTAAAAATGATAAATTATGAAAAATAACCTGTACCCCACTATTATTTATTCTCAGATCAAATACTTTTAAAATTTATAATATGATACAAAATCATGAAGGGAGATTGCATCTGCATGCGATAATTTAATTTTTAATGATTTTGGGGTAGCAGCTTTAAAGATCCGACTGGTTTAAAATAAACATTTTCATCAAAAAAAAATTTTTTTTATAGTCTATTTTTTTAGCCTGTTTAATAAGCTTTATAAAAAATCATACTTTTTTAAATTTGAGGCAATTTGAAAAAAAGAGTTATAGCTGTTTTTGTTTGAAGTAGTAAGCCAAAATCGAAACCGGAAGTGTGAGTTTTCGGTTGATTTTCATCGACAAAATGAGATTTTTATTCTTTTAAAATATTTTAATGAATTTTTTTATGTTTAGTAAACTTTATTTCATTTTATAAATATTTTAATAGATATATTTGCCCTTCAAATAGGCAACAGTTAACTGATTGCAATGTTTGTTTTGACTTGAACGAGTTGCTATCTTTTTATCATTTGTGTTCAAAATTAGATCTCTTTTTAACTTTTTTATTAGTACTTTTATATAGAGTTATAATTATTTTTAATTAAATTAAAGTTGTCATGCCAAAAACAAGATCAATGAGGTAAAAAAAGAAGAGATTTCCAGAGAGCAGAATTTGTTGGAGAAACGTTGAAAGAAAAACCAACGGATCTTTCAAATTCAGTTAATTCTATTAAAAAGACTTATATAATTAATTTTGCGATCAAAATCTCCTAAGAAAATGTCTTTACGGGAAAGCTCAGAACTGCAATGAGAGTCTTAACAATGTCGTGTGGAATATAATCCAGAAAGACAATTTTGTTGAGCTACAAACACTCCGTTTAAGAAATTATATCGCAATAATACTTTTTAATTCTGGATTTGTTGATCTATTACCACTACTTCAAATGTTAGGAATGAAATTATGTTCTGAAATGAAAGGATATTTTTGGTACCTTGACAAAACAAGAGTTGTTGGTTCTACAAGGCATTCTAAGCCAGATAAGAAACTGTCTCGTAAAAAAAGAAAGGCCCTTCAAAAATGCAAAAGTTTGAAGTATGAGGTTCAGGAAGGCGTAACATACAAATCTGGAGAGTTTTAATACCTTTCTAAATCTTTAAAACGTTTTATTGCAAATATAAACTTTATTTTGAATTTTCTGAAGAATGTTATTTTTGAACATAATGGTTAACGGTAAGAGTGATATTTCTTAAAGTAAATGAAATACACTTATGAAATTTTTTGAGTTTGTTCTTTGTATTATAATGAATGCTTTCTGCTAAAATTTAAGGGTAATTTTTCAATTAAGTTATTTTTTAATGTAATTTTATATGAAAAAAAAATGTCTCTTAAAAGAAAATTCTAGGTTTTTTCATTTTGAACACCTGTATTTCATAATTTTACAGTAGAATTTGAACTTTTTTTAATATATTTAATATAAAGCAGAGTTAAACGTTAAATAATTGCATTCCTGCAAACATTTTATTTATTTTTGTGATATATATATTTTTTAGAGTTGTTAGCAAAAGAGCAATTTTTTATAATATTTTGGTACAAATTTCTCAATATTTTGCAAAATAAGCTTTCAAAAAATTCTTCTTGCTGTATTTTCATAGTTTTGAAACATACTTAATTAAAAATAACAATTAAATAATTATTTAAGTTATATTTTAGAAAATTGTCTCCGAACCCAGTCGGATTCCTTAACTCTAGCGAACGTTGCCAGAAAATATGAGCGGAAACGACAAAGTTGAGAAATTTTTAATAAAAGAAAATGGAATTATTTATTCATATCCTTTCATGCACCGATTAAAAAAAAAGTTGATAGATCAATTTTTTGATATCTTATGACGAAAAACAGATAGAGATGAGAATTTTCTAATTTATTAATTATAAAAGAACCCTGCGACGTGCACTTTTTTTTTTATTTTTCTTACTTTTCCTAATTTATTTCGCTTTGGACCGGGCCTATGCACCGATGCGTGGTCAGTGGTTCACACCGCCAACACCTTAAGCCGTCTCTGATTGTACTTGTGGCTGCTTCTGATTTATCTCGTATTTTTAATTAACTATTAGAAGTGATAGACCCTTACATGTCAGGTAGGTAAACCTTTAGCCGAGTACCCCTCAACCCACCTTCCCATGAAAAACTACTTTAACTGCAAGTTCCCTCGCCCCTAATTGAGCACGAACTTCCTGTCGTTTTACGTACAAAATTCCTGGCTTAGATACAGGAAGATTTTGGACAATAAATAATTTCCGTGTTTAATGACTCCAAAACATTACCAAACACGCCTGTCAGAAGTACTCCAAATCATCTTATATATATGTTACCGGCAAAGTATGAAATACGGCATTCTATAGAATGCCTAGGCATTTATAGAATGCTAAACAGCGGCTAAGATGAAATGATTCTTATTTCATACTTGCCTGAAAGGGATTCTATAAAAATGCCTACTGAAAACCGTCAAAGTTGAAATACATCTCCGATTCGTTTCGAATATTGTGTTGGAAAAAGGGACGAGACTTTTAATGGTCCCGGTTCAAATTTGTCAATTGCCCTTTGTGTTTGTTTGGGAGTGTCAAAATACTCAATTTACTTAACTTGATTTTTTTTCTGAATGCCATATATTGGCACTGTATAAGAAAAATTTCTCGACTTGGAGCTTCTGAAGGAATTTTAAAATAAGTATATGCGAAATCACAATTTACTTTGTACCCTAAGAACTTGCTTAGAATTTAAGATATTCCTGACCATGAAATTCCTCTTCTGTCAGTTTTCAATTGCTCATAACAAAGTAGCAAAAAAGAATGGTTTTCGTGAAAAATGTAATGAAATATAATTTAAAGTGCCATTCAAACCTAATGTTGCAATAAGTAGTTTAATTTTAAGTTATTTGAAAATTTTGTTTTCCTCAATGAGAAAGACATAAAAAATTTTTTTGGAACAACTTTCTTTTTTTCCCTTTTCGTATTTTGAATAATTTTTTAACACCTAGTTA
>BMAV01019038.1:0-10010 GCA_019973955.1 Trichonephila inaurata madagascariensis
AAAATATCAGAAGAAATATTTATATTTGCTCCCAAAATTATAAAAAATAGGAGCTTAAGCTTCTGTTAGGCAGTTTATATATAGATCTCAAAAGTATTTAAAGGTCTCTTCAAAAGTTGAATATTGACAAAAGAGTTTAATGATCTCACGGGGTTTAAAAAAAATTAAAAATTGCAAATTTGTTAAAATGACACAAGGTTTAACCAAAATAAGGAATTAAGTAGAAGAAATTGAACTTTATACTGAAGTTTTCAATGTTTTTTAAAGAAATTATTTAATAATACTTATGAAGTGGAAGTTGAAATAATTTAGAGGACTTTCAAAATTTCAGTTTGTAAATTATTATTTGAACTGATACAAAGCAGTATATTCAAGACAATACTGGATTAGTTAAAGAAAGATATTTCAGCATTAAGCATAAAATTATTAATAGTTTATTTTTATTTAAATGAACATGTTTTACACAATGGTCCAATTAATTCTGTTTTATATGAATTGACTTGCAAATTTTTGGAAAACATTTTTAAAATTTTTAACCTTTTAAAATTTTAAATAAACTGCATGTAGCTATTTTACATATTTGTATGTTTATTGCTTTATATATCAAAGCAAGGTCCATGTTTCCTTTGAACTATTCACGAAGAAGTTGTTAACCTTCCACCATAGTGTTTCTTTTTAATTTTTTTCCCATTGTTTATGATAAGCTGATATTCTTTGTTGGTGCTGCGATCGTCACCCCCACCTCGCTACCCTTTTTTGGGTTTTTCCCTTTGCAAGGGAGACACTGCACAAAGCAGTCACAATAAATGTTTATGCCTTAAAACATACATTTTATGAATACAGTACCATTCGCATTAATATTTTCCTGGGGGAGATCTTCAGAAATGGATATCCGCTTTGGCTTTAAAAAAATTAATGCATTTTTGAAAATTAGAACAACGCCCAAAATTGTTCGAACGCCCAAAAGAATTCATCCTATCGACAGAGGCAAAGGTCACAAAGGACCCCCCTCACCCCTTGCTTTCGTTTGTGTTTTTCCCCTAATGCATGGCCTGTTTTTAACTGTTACATTCCGCTTTTAACCAAGGGTTTCTTTTCGAAACCCGAATTAAGTGAGGTAAGCCAATTTCATACCCCTAGATTTCATTGCAAAATTTATATCATTGTTTATTACCGCAAAAGTCAAAATGAAACAATTGAAAAAAAATTAAAATAAAAAAAACCCTATACGTTGGCCCCAACAAAAATTTTTGAAAATTCAAAAATTTCTTTAAAATAATTTGTGATGATGTGATAATATCTTAGAATTAAAAGATCAATTAATCGAAAAAGAACTCTCATTGAAGCAACTTAACGAAATGGAAAATTTAATAGTAGACGCTTCAGTTCGATCAAATTAAGGGATCGAAGAATATTCAGAAAAATTGTTAGCATAAAGTAAAAAAATTAAATCGTACATCAAAATGTGAAGGCAATTTAAATGTTCCAAATTCCCAAAGTATGGTCGGTCACAAAACCGACCACAATTATCAAAAAAACCCAAAACCCCCTACCAATGTTTTCGGGAAAATATGAAGAAGGAGCTTTTTAAAAATACTTTAAAAACATTATCTCAAAAAAATTCCCAACTTTCCTCAAAAAAAAATTGCATTATCTCAAAGCGCATTAAATTTCGCATCTTTATTTAAATCTTTAAAGAACGCTATGAAAAAAAACCCTTAAGGTAGTGCCCCCAAAAATCCTCGTTTTTAAAAAATTTTTCAAATTTTTTTTATGTTTTAATATTATAGCCCATACCCTTAAGATTCCAAAATCTTTTTTTTTAGTTCCTACGATAAGAACAAGTTATGCTTTTTAAAAACCCGGGAAAGGGAAATTTTAAAAACCCGGGAAAGGGGGTTTTTTTAAAAGAGACATAAAAATATAAACAAATAGTTTGAACGTCTTTTTCGTGATTTTTAACAATAAAATTTTTTAATATTTATTGTAAATATAGATCAACGTTCCTTTATTTATTTATTAATACTTTTTTAATCTGGCAACTTTTTTTTTTTAATTCCAACTTTTTTACTGGTGGCTAATATTATCGTTTATAGTTTGTTTACATTGTTCATTCAAAAGCGTTTTTTTAATTATTACTTACTTTTGTTTTTTACAGTTTATTCATTCATTTTCATTTTTTTAAACTTTTATTTGACTGGATTTATTTAAAAATGAAAAAAGTGATCGAAAGTGTCCAGAAAGAAATTTTTTGGTAATAGGTTTCCAAGTTGAAAACGTAATAATACGTCTCAAGTGAGGCGAAATTGAAAGTTTTGATGTGCCTGAACCTGAATTTCATGGTTCTGGGGAATAAATTTTAATTTTCCAAGGTGGGAATTATTTCAACCCCGGTTTCGGAATGTTATGCCTGGTTAAAACTGTCAAAAAAGATTCTAGGGAAGGACTTTTTCTAACTTGTGTGTGGCTTGCAGTTGTGGATACATGATTGGTTTACTTCTACCCAAAAAAAAATAAAAATTTCTCTCAATACTTTTTGGTATTTGGATTGAGATTGATTGGCAGGGGTTTTCCCGTTAAGAAGTTGTTATGCACTTTAAATTTGCCATGCGTTTCAAAAAATACCTTCAGAGCTCATGAACTAAAACTTGGAAGCAGTAAGTTATGTTCGGAAAAAAATAGAAAGCTGCATCTAAAAAGTGCGAAATTTTAAAAAGTACAACTTGTGGTGTTTCTAGATGGCAATGGCAGGGGGAGGCCTTTGCCCTTAATGGCTGGTTTCAGTTATTTCCATTGATACGGGAAAAAAATTTTGATCTGGAAGTAATGACACAGTATTGCAAAATGTGTGAAATGAATGTGAAATCTGAGCATAAATTTTAAAAATTACAAGGATCCTCTGGAAACATGGAAGCTGTTGGATTTTAAAATTTTTGAAAGGTCACTAATAAAACAGACCTGCAATACAAGTACTATGGTGATGGTGATTCAAAGGGTTTTTTCGTGAAAAAATATATGGGTGAAAACAGTGTCACAAAACTTGAATGTATAGGACATATACAAAAAAATAGGCTCACGTTTTAAGGGAAAATAAAAAGAATACCAAAAAGGGCTTGGTGGAAAGGGGAAAATTAATGAAAAATTTTTTGATAAACGAGAACTATTATGGGATTGCCATCCCAAGCAATGTTGGGTGCCTGAAAAAAAGCAATCTGCTGTAATACTGCCTTCTTTCACTGCTGCTCTAGCAATCAAAATCCCATGCATGGGCAATGTCCCAAAAGGGAAAAGCAGCTGGTGCAAGTATAAACAAGCATTATGTGATGGTAAATTATATGTAGACAAAACAGCAGGCCTTTCAAATCCAGTGAAAGTGATAAATCCCTTATTTAGCACTCTGTGAAAAGGGTTGCAAAAAAAACCTTCTGGGATGACCAAAACAATAATGAAAACTTTAATAATGTATTGTGGTCTGTTTTTGAAAAAAAATTTTTTTTCATAAAAAACTTTGTTTTTTTGGGGTTCATACATTCTGTCATTTATATAATTCTGGTTATTTGGGCTTTGCCTGTATTTAATTATTTAGGTTTAGAAATTGATCCCAAAGACACTTAAAAAAAATATGGGAATTGACACAGAGAATTCAAAAAACAAACGCCAGTCATTTCCATCAACAAAACTCACCAGAAAAAGCAAAAAACCAAAAAAATAAAATTTGTAAAACTGAACTAAAGAGGGCTTAAACTATAAATATGGGGGGGTTTTGAAAATGTTTTTAAGTAGAAAAGTAATTATTTAAGTTAAAATTATTAAATGTGTTTTACGAGAAACTGTTATTCAATATTTTTTTTCATGATAAAAAAACACACAAAAAAATTTTTTAAGATAAAAATCTAAATTTTCAGAACATGTTTTATGTATTCTATCTGTGTTATGAATCAAAAACAATCTCTGTGTATATATTTATGACTTAATTCTTTTTATGAAAAAAAACATTAATTTTTAAAAAAAATTTAGTTTTGATAAAATTTCATATTTAAAAAAATTCCAAAAAACATTACAAATTTTTGATTCCTATCACGATAAAAATGTTATTTATGTATGTATAAATATTATTTGAATATATTTATTAGAATTTTTGGGACAAGATTTGTCGTAACTGCAATTTTTCACCAAAATTTTGCTAAAACGACAATTTTTGTAGTCTACAAAACTCTCCCGAAAACAAAAAAAAGGGAAAATAAATGGCCAAATCAGTTTTACATGAAGCTAAAGAGCAGGGTATAAATATGGAAGTTTAAAAGTGTACAATTGTAGAAAATTTTTCATATTGTATTAAAATCTTTTAAAAGATTTTCTGAGAAACTGTTTTCAATTTTTTTTTTTCACGGCACAGTTCACTAAAAATTTTTTTTAAGATATTGAAATTTTCAGAAAATGTTTTTTTTTAGTTTTTTCTGTTATCTAGTCTATAATCTAATCTCTGTGTATATATTTATTTTTTTTATTGCACTTTTTTTTGAAAAATAACATTAGTGTTTTGTAAAAAATTTAGTTTTCGCGTAAAAAAGACATATTTCAAACACTTTTAGAAGTATTTACAAATTTTATAGCTATAAACACAGATAATAATTTATTTATGTATTGTATAAATATTATAAGAATATATTAATTAGAATTTTCAATACAAACCTTACCGCAACTGCAATTTTTAAAAAATTTCACTAAAAAATTCCCCAATATTTCCAAAATTAATTTTAACTTTGAAAAAAACTGTATTGGAATTTTTACTTTTATGCCCCATTTCAAAAAAAAAAATGTTTTTTAATTGAAAATATATTTCAAAAAGTGCTCGAAGGTAGTCACATCCCTTTAATGAAAAGACATAAAGGCAATCAAACATGGAAATTAAATAACAAATCAGTAAAAGATTTAAGCCTAATTGATGATGTAAACAAAAACATTCGCGCTTTGAAGGTATTAGAATTTGAAAGAAAAAAATCTTTCGGACATTTTAATTTTAAAACATTATTCTTAAAAAACGGGATAAAGAGATTTTTAAAACAATTTGAATACAGCCTTAATTCAACCGAATTTCCAAATTTAAACTTCATTTCATTTTTAAAAAAATGCGCTCAAGTTTTAAGCAATATAAATAAAAATACCTTCGTAAAAAATTTTATACAAGACGAAATAAAAAAAAAATTTCTTCTTGAAATCTAACAATTCTGTGTATTCATGCATTTTTGTAAGCAAAACACCCCATTTTAATGTTTCCCTTTTTTTAAAATTAAATGCCATACAAAAAAAGGGAAATTTCAGAGGCATAATATTGTCTCAATTGCTTAAGTGATCAGCACAGAGTTTCAAAATGTAAATCAAAGCATTCTTGTAGTGAATGGGGTTTTTCGACATAACACTCTGCTTCAAGGCAAAAAATCTGCCAACGCCCCCCTGATTTATAGCGCGTCACCACTCAAGGGTCAGGAACTTCCCCCCCAACGCAGAGGAGTTTCACAGTTCTCAGGAAAAACAGCCCTTCCCTCTCTTGTACCAGTAGAAGCAAAACCGTAATTCTACCCCAGAATATTTTGGGGTTTTGAATCATTCTAAGGTTGACCCAAAAGCTCGCGCAGTCGGATTCGGGTAGCACAATATTCGTTACGAAAAGATTTCGCAAACCGTTTAGGTCCACAAAACAGATTTAAATTTTTTCCTATCTCCAGTTTAGACGGAAATCAAACCATAGTCAAGTCAAATTAATCCTACAATAATAAATGGAAACAGCTCATTTTCTACAACTTTAGATTTTCTGGTTGTCTCAAAATTACGACTTTCCCTTTTCTCAAATAAACCTCAATAATTTAAAATACTTCGGGAACTAGCAGATCCAAAGGTTTCCAGGAAAAACATTTGCAAGGGGCAGAGGATTTTGACATAATTAAGGAAGGAATTATTCGCAATCGACAACGCACTTGTATTTCGTAGATCAGTTTTCGGATACATCGCAACCGGAACCACACATTCAAAAACAAAATCAATATTGGGTTTCATAAAAATGCAAAACTTGTGATTTTTTTACAAAATTTTTGGGAGATAAAAAAATTAACGAAGGTCAAAAGCCATTAAAAAGGAAGAGGAATATTGTGAAAATCATTATCAAATGACTCACACCCCGGAAGCCGGTCGTATGTAGTACAAATGCCAGAAAAGACATACAAGGTTTAGGACACCAACAGGTTTAGCAATGAAGAGACTAATAGCTTTGGAAAAGTTTATCAAGATAAACAAATGGAAAATTTATATAGGGAATTTTATGCAGCAATACTTAGACTTGGGGCTTGGAAAAAAGGAAAAACATTCGATGAAACACCCGCAAACAATATTTGTTTTTATTTCCACATTGAGTTTTTGGCCTGAAAAAACAACTACCAAATTAAGGTTTTTTTTAAGGGTTACTACTACCAGGTTTGCCTAAAAGACCTACCAAAAAGGTGAATGAAGGGAAGACTTTTTTGAAATCATACACGTTTTCCCAAACACAAATATGCTTTCACCGACACCCAGATGATGTTTCGACAAATTCTCATTGATCCAGCTCAACGTAAACTTCTGGGGATTATGTGGAAAACAAGGCAAATGAGGAACCAGTCATCTATAGACGAAAACTGCCACGTATGGGCCCCCAGTGCTCCCTTTTAGCAATACAAACACTTAAAGGGTTTATGGATGAAGCTTCTAGATTTCCCCGCTTCCAAAAGCCTTCAAGACGTGTACATGGATGATGTATTTCGGGTGCACAAAATCTTGACATTCCCCAATTACAATGCCAGTTAAAATATGCTGAAACATGTGGAATAAATTACAAAAGGGAAATTTTAACGAAGGAGCTTCTTAATTCATCTACAAATCAAGAACCTCCTTTTCAAAACGCAGAATCAGTCATAAAACCTTAGGTGTTAGCGGGAAACCAACAGGGAGACTATTTCATGCAAGTCTCAATCTCTTCAATGACATCTTATACAAAAAAAGAGATTTTTTTAAGCTCATAGCAAGACTTTACGCCCCTTGGGCAAGGCCCTGTCATCACAAACAAAAAACCACAAAAATTATGGCTTTGAAAAATTTAATTGGGAAGAATTCTTACCGGATGCAATCGCACCAGAGTGGCTCAATTTTTGGGGCATCTCTAAAAACCCTGGGGGAACTCAAAATAGATCGATATATTCTTACAGATTCCCACGTGAAGCTCTTTTAAAAGGGTACCTTAGATGCTTCGAGGGGCCTATGCAGCCATAGTGTACATCACTGTGTCAAAAATGGTACCACCACAACCAAGCTCATTGGCAGCAAATCTCGTGTCGCACCAATCAAAGGGCATCTCCATTCCGCCTTAACTCTCAGCGTGTCTACTGCTGGGCCCCAAATTTGTGGAAAAAGTTCGCCTCTCTCGTACATTTGCTAAAATTTACACCGTTAACCATAGCAATTCCTGGATCAACCTCCCGCTAAACAACTGAAAACATTCGTCGGGAATCGGGTTTTCCCAAAATACAAACTCTGACGGAGAACTTTGAATGGAAGCCCTACCTTCAGCTCAAAAAACCCCGCGATATCTCTCGGGGGGTAAATCCCGGGAAATTTCATCATTGATTCTATGGTGGAAATCCCCGCATCTTCATTCCTGAACAATTTATTGAACCTTCAATTACCAGTTCTGATGAACTTTCTTGTCGGAACTTAAAACAGTCTGATATCACGACATCAATCTTGGACTCTAACTTTGAAAATGATCTTTTAAATATTACAAATAGTTATATGAAATTAATTCACATTTTGTTATTTTTTCGTTCCCTAATTTACAAATACATCTCGCCATTCAGGTCCCCTCACAAACAGGAACTTCAGGAAGCAAAACTTCATTTGATTAAAAGGATACAGGTAACAGTTTTTAACAAAGAAATTAAATTTTAGGAATGGGGGAAATAAAAAAAGGTCAGAGTTAACTTGTTTGAATCCCTTTCTTGACAAAGAAAACATATTTGGTTGGTGGTAGATTAAGTAATTCAAATTTAACATATATAAAAAATTTCCCATTTTTCTTCAAAAAACCAAAGTTAACTATTTTAATTTGAATTATTACCATTTAAAAATTTGCACGTAGGTGCTCAAACCCTACTTTATCTAGTCAGAAAGAGTTCTGGCATTGGGGGGCAGAAACACTGCTAGACAAATTGTTCAAAAATTTTGTTGTTTGTTTCAAAAAAAACCTAATAATTTAGAACAAATTATGGGGGAAATTTTCCTAAAAAAGAATTACCCTAGTTCCCTTTTACTCATGTACGAATAGATTTTATGGGCCCCTTTTATATTTAAAAATAAAAAAACGAAAAGGCATTTTCCACAAATGTTATTTTCTTTTTATATTTGCTTTTTTTACAAAAAACTATTTATATAGAGGTTGTCACAGAAATAACCGCAGAACTATGATTGCAACTCTCAAAGATTTTTCATAGAAGAGGAAAAAATACTTAATTTTTACGATAATGCTACAAATTTTATAAGGGAAAAAAGAGAATTTCCCTTTATATAATTTGATAAAATCCCCAGATATTCTTAATTATTTAACAAATGAAGAAATTCGGGAAAATTTTTTCCCCCAGATCAATCAATTTTGAAGGACTTTGGGAAGCAGGTGTCAAATCTTTTTTAAAATCATTTAAAAAAACAGTAGGTGATGCACGTCTAACATTAGAACAATTCATAAAAACAAATAGAAAGTATTTTGAATAGTCGTCCCTCTTACTCCCATGTCCTCTGTCCCAAGATTTTGCAGTCCCACCCCAGGACACTTTCTCATAGGTAGACTTCTTCAAAGTTTACCAGGAAATTGACAGATAAATTAGACAATCGTTTATCTCAATGGCAAAAATTAACAAAATTTGTTCCCAAATTTTTATTTTTGCAAATGGAGGGGTTTGATTATCTTAATAATTTACAGGCTAGATATAAATGGGAATTTGAAAAAAAAAAATGTAACCCAATTCAATGGTTATTTTAAAAGATGAAAATCTTCCACCATGTAAATGGACTATGGGAAGAATTTTAGAATAGTTAAGGTTCAGATGGAAAAGGGTAGGTTGTTAAAATTAAACACCTCAAGGTATTTTTAAAAGAGGAATTTCAAAATCTGTTTATTACCAAATGTTTTTAAAAGTTTTTTAATCATTAAAATGTACGCATTAATATTTTTTTATTCATATTTTTTTTGTTTATTTTTTTAAAGTGCAATTTTTTATATTGATCATATTTTTATTATTTTTATTTTTTTTGTATGATTTATGTAACATTATTTGTTTCTTGAAATGTTATTTCAACGTGGGCCGGGGTGTTGGGGCGGATCGTCACCCCCCCCTCCCCCTCACCCTCTCTTGTAGTTCTCTTTTCAAGGGGGGACACTGCACAAAGCAGTCACAATAAATGTTTAGCCTTAAAACATGCATTTTAATTGAATACATACCATTGCATTTACAATTCTACAACCTCTTGAATACAATTTTTTAAATGTTCATTGAATATTTTTTAGGTTTTTACTTTTAATTAAATGCTGGCAAAAAAGTACCTTTTTCATTTGCATTAGAATCTGATATCCAACTGCACTTAATTTTGTACACACCTTATTCAAAACAAAAAAAGGTTTCAATTTCAGTTTTTTTTAGTGAGAAATCAGTTTCTTATACAAAGTTATATAATTATAATCCAACAATCTGTTTGCTGTGTATTAAAAAATGTTTTCTACACTTTAAAGTAAGATGGCTTTTGCTCGAAATGATAACCCAAAGCATAATCTACCTATTCTTGCAAACAAAAAACTTTTGTTTTTGGAAATATGCAACAAGGTTTTTTTTACAAAGTAGCAACTTAAAAGACATTTGCGTATTCATACAGGAAAACCTCAGTTTTTTGAAATATGCAACAAGGCTTTCTCACGTAGTTATAACTTAAAAAAA
>BMAV01019039.1:0-18551 GCA_019973955.1 Trichonephila inaurata madagascariensis
ACACGTATTTCATTGAACAACATTCCTCAATTTTTATTGTGTAGAAGGTTGTAAATAGTTTTTTCTTTGTTAACTCGCGTATTGAAATCGAACCTACGAAAGGTTTTTACAAATACAGTCGAACCTCCAAATAACGAACCTCTATATTGTGGTTTATTTTGATGGCTGATTGTTGTATATACACGTATTTCATTGAACAACATTCCTCAATTTTTATTGTGTAGAAGGTTGTAAATAGTTTTTTTTTTTTTTTGTTAACTCGCGTATTGAAATCGAACCTATAAAAGGTTTTTACAAATACAGTCGAACCTCCAAATAACGAACCTCTATATTGCGAATTTTTCTACATAGCGAACTATTTTCGGGAACCAAAAACATTTCATAATTTTCTTCGTAAAATAACCTCCCAATAGCAAAGAAAATTTTCTGTATAATGAACTTTTTCTTGTGATTCAAATGGCCCGCGTCCCCTATTTTTAAAGTATTTCTGGATACTTCAAGTTATCCTCTCTTTTAGTACATTTTATGATGGTCATAAATCTTAAACTGATTTTATTAAGTGCCCAACTCACCAAGAGCAATAGAATTCTGGGCATTCCATGCAAAAAGTGTAACCTTTGACCCCCATTGTCCAGTTCACTGGACACATCTTCGATAGCCCCTTTCACCTTTAGTAGAGTAGAACAAGTGTCCGTTCATTTCTAGTTTTGATCGGTCGAACTGGTTACATCGTTTCTTGTAGCTTGAAAATGTCAAAATGTAAATGCTTGAGCATCAAAGAAAAAATTTAATTCTTCAGGAAGTGGATATAGGGGTCAAGAAATGTTTTTGCATTTTTTTTTTTTTTTTTGAGAGATAAGATATATAAAATAAATATATATTAATTTACAAAAAAGGTGTGAATAATTAATTATTTTTAATATATAGTGTTTACGAATTTAAAATATTATTTTATGTAGTTTACAAAGGAAATTGAAAGGTGAACCTCTGTGTGGCGAATTTTCCATACAAAGAGCTTTTTTTCGGGATTTAGCCACTTCGTTATATAGAGGTCCAACTGTATATACATAACACACGTATTTATGTACAGGGTGATTTTTTTTTATATACTTATCCTTTTCAGAGCCCCTCTTTAGCTCGATAAAACTACCGCAATGTCACCGAACTTCGTATGCAGACTGATTGTAATAACTACAAATGTGTATTGACCCCCCACAAATGTATTTATGCACTGAACCGCTGCCGGTATATTCATTGGGCGTTTGGGGAGGGCACCCAAGGGCCCTTGGCTCGGATAAGCTCTACTCAACCAGATTTTCTGGTTATAAATTTCGATCCACCAGTTCCAAGGGGGGCTGTAGAATTTCTGCACCCAGGTCCCGGAATGAGCTTAAATCAGCACTGTACCGAACGCTGTATAAGTATACCTTGAGTTTTGATAACTTGTCTATTCAAACGTAGAGGCGGCGGACTGTATTCTTAAATGATGGTTTTATTGAACGACGGTTGGTGCGTCGTGGTCCGTGGCTAGAATGTATGGCTGAGTACAAATTGTAGACAAAAGATGACTATGCACATGCGGGGCGTAACGCAAACTAATAATGATATATAAAGTATGATACCGTAAGAAAAATTTACTTCTAAAGATTGCCGATTGGGCTATTTATGGCACAGTACATTGCAAAAAGTGTTACAAAAATGTGTTTAGTTTTATTCATTACATTCACTTTTTCCTTTAGCGAGGAATTTGACCATACTGAATATAACCGCCATTTTTAGAGACTACACCGTGCATTCTTTGCGCAACATTTCCTACAAACGTACACAATACATCAAAGAATATTCCACATTTGTCTGGGATACGTGTACCAACAATAGTTCCCTGTTATCCATTGATGATTAGTTTCAATATCTATTATCATCTCTTTTGACAGGTTTACGTCCTCTGCCTAGACGAAAAGTTAGTGGCTCTGTTCGAACTTTTTATTTATTCCTTTCAAGGCATTGAGCGATGACTCCCCACCCCCTTATATAACTTATTTCGGGTTCTAAGATCATGATGAGGTATTGATGATTAAGATAATACAATTTCACCAATAATGCATGTTTAGGTGATGAGAGTTCCACACTGACTTGAATTGGTTCACTTCATCAGAGAATATTACTCTTCGGAACTGCCTGTATGTTTTTAAAGCCCAAATCACTGGCGCGGTTGTCGTATATCAAAGCATAAATTTGGATTTTGCTTTGATACCGGTATTTTATGGTGATTCTCCGTTTGGTAAGTTACAACATCGCTATGAATATTCTTATCGGTGATTTTTGGGACTATATTTTCTCTTCACAGAATCTTACTTCTCGTGTCACCATTAGTATGTATACCAAGTTTGGTACAATTGCGCTTGTTAGATCGAGTTACAGGTGGCACTGAATATAGAGTCAGTTAAAAAAATCGCTTTGTATTATAATCTTACACAAATTTCAGTGAAAATAGTCTCCTTGGGCTTGTACACATTTTTCTGGCGACAGTGACAGCATTGTTATGATCATGAAATCATCGCTAGAGTTATTACTATAAAGTTATGGATTGGAGTTCTGGTATCCCTGAAAGAGAATGCCGTCAGAAGATGGTGATGCATGTTAAATCCGCCAAGCAACGAAAGGCTTCGTGGATTTAATATGCATCACCATCTTCTGATGGCATTCTTTCAGTGATTCTGCACTACTTCAACATAAGGACTTACGTTGAAGTAGTGCAGAATATTGAAAAGTTTATGACACTGAAAGTCCAAAATAATAGATAATACTGTTTGTATTAAAATCTTTTACTTTGTTTATGCACTCTGTAACAGCAACAACAACAACAAAACTCGACACACCGTTGAGGAGTAGTCCGATTGCGATAAAAATTGATGTAAGAAAATATATATAAAAACAAAGGATTAAAAATTCCGATTAATTGAATGATTATTTCAAAGTTTTTGACTGTTACAAGGGAATCAATTCAATAAAGCGTTGATCCACCTCTGGCCTAGATGAAAGCTGTCGCCCTACGGGACATAGACAGATGAAATTCCCGGGTGGTGTCTTGCGGAATTTCGTGCCAAATTGTCTCCAACTATTGGGCTAAATCCTCAACATTTTGGAAGGGTTGTAACTGCCTTCCCATAATGTTCCAAATGTTCTCTATGGAAGAGAGATCAGGCAACCTAGCTGGCCAAGTGCAAGGCAAGCTTAAACACGCGCCGTGTGTATCCGGACATTATAATAAATCAAGTCCTGGTTGTCGCAAAAGGAACGGTAGTAGAACCGGTTGTAGGTTGTCGTCAATTTACCGCTGTAGTGTCAGTGTGGGAAATTTGAGGTACCAAAGGGGCCTAGCTGTTAAAGGAGATGGCAACCCAGACTATAATGCCCTGTTGTGAGCCAGTGTAGAGTGCGATAGTCAAGGCAAAATGTCCACGCTGCTCTGATCGTCTCCAGACACGTCTGTGGTTGTTGTAATAAACCAGTGAGCGTCATTGAGCCCGGCACTATTGCAATTGGAAGAATAGTTACAGGAGGGAGAGGTAAGAAGCGCAAGAGTCGGCGCGCGAGCATAAATTTCCTCTCTCAATCGTCTGTGGAGGGTCAAGTTAGACACGAGTGTGGGCCTCACGATGGATAGTTGACAAGGACGAATTCGGTGCTGTGACAATTACTCTGGTTTCCAGCTTTTGTTGTGGCAGTCCGTCAACCGCTTCCGTTCTGACGCTGATACCTACGATTGTTGATCCCTTCTTGCTTGTATCGTCTAATCGCAGCTTCGCTTCGACTTACATATCGAGCGATTTTTCGATCCATCCTACCAGCTTCTTTCAATCCGATAGAACAACATCTTTCAAACTCTGACATTTGCTGGTAATGTGCGCGAATACTTCGGTGAGTCATTGTTACAGCCGATGTAAGATATTGCAGTCGAAATGCAACAGACAGTTTGATCATCGGAGTGAGAATCGCTTCTAATGTACACCTGCTAAATGTGCAGTTCCGATGTGTCCTGGAGCTCCCACTGTTCATTCATTGGAAACCAAATTTTGACCCTTTGCGTGTTCTCTTGAAATGTCTTTGCTTACAAAATTTTATTACAATTAGGTAACTTCTTGGTACGTCAACTTTTTCTTGTTATAGAGTATATTGACATTTTAACTTTGAGAAATGAATATAAAAATAAACTACATACGTGTATTGATCTACATAACTGGATTTTATACCAAATAAATGTAATAGAAAATAGTTACTTAGCCTGCAACTTTAAAACTGGATCTCCTAATTGCTAACTTCGGATCCACTTTCTTGCATAAGTAATTGAACATTAACGTCACACTATTCAGCTACACGAAAGCTTTTGGCAACGGACATCGTAATTTTGAGGCATAATCAAGTGACGAGGACGACATCTGAGCTGGAATCACCTCTCCTAACTTCCACACCACACCCACGGGAGAACGTTTGAGCTTCGCTAGATTTGACGTGCATCAGCGGTGCTTGGATCGAACTCATGGCATGCCAGCCACGAGTTCGTTACTTTGACCACTAGGCCACCGTGTTTACTCTTGCTTCCATTTATGAATCCACCATTGGGCCTTTCTCTCTTTTACTACGTTTCGATTCAGTATAATTTTTTCATTCGTTTTTCACTTCTACTTATAACAGTAATATCCATTTTCATGTATTACGGTTTCTTCATAAAGCATGGTTTTCCTTTCACATTGTGATACCCCCGGGCCGCGGGGTATCATCTCTTCATCTACGCGACCTAGATTTGTAGGAATAAATGATTAAAATCACTCAAATTCTCCATAATAAATCTAATTTATTATTGTCTCTATATATATTGATCAACGCAACACAAGTCTTACAGGAGTGATACTACGTAATTATCAATTCTAAGTAAATAGCGCCTGACATTCTACTCACTATCTTTATGAGAAATTAACCTCAGAATCTTTATCTACTGTAGACTCCTTAATAAGCTTAAGTCCATTTTATAATTACTCTTCTATAATTAATCTCTTACCAATATCTCACGGTGATCAGCACCTCGGCTTTTTGTCTCTTCTTGTATTCTATTCCTCTACTATTATTCTTCCATTCTATTACTATCCGACTTCTATTCTACTATCCGGTTTCTATACAACATCTATTCAACTAACTCACGAATGCTAAAGCTCCCTTATATATCTATTCACTAATCTGCATATCGCGGTTTCTTCTGGAGCGGGTTGGATTGAAATAATGCCATTCTGGCCCCAAAGATTCTCCAAGAGGATTAGTGAGAAGGCGCGATAAAGCCCCGTCACAACATGACGTCATGAAGTAGACCAAGAGGTTAATTAAGAGAAATGCGCGGGAGAACCTACTGCAAGTTAAGCTCCAGCTTAGATGTTATCCTTGTCACTTGATTGTGATTCATCATTATGAAATTCATCGCTAATAATTCTCGTATTTTTTCTAAGTACCAATTTATAAACTGATTTTCCGTGAATCAGCCGATCTCTACACGATGTGTCTTGAGGGGCATTAGAACACAAAGCATGATTCGACAGACAAAACGCCGGCATTTAATTTCTTGACCATGACCACTTGGCTCTCATGATTCTTATACACACTGAGACAGTAAATTAGACAATTATTTCCTATATATAAAGTAAGCAAATATATGAACTGTTTTAATGAAAAATTTTATTGTTGTTGTTGAAATAAATATGTATTTATTAGCCTTCAATATTATTTACTATTCAATTATAAGAGTTCTAACTGAGCATGTCGGGATGTTACGCTTCGAACAGCGATTAAGAAAAGAATCACTAAAAAAAATTGGTAGCTACTATTTTATCTTTTTTCGACGAGAAATAAGGCTACTTTTACATAAATGTCATCCTCAGTGTAAAATCGTCAACTTAACATCGTTATATAAAACTTTAATAAAATTAAATTCCTTAAATTTTAAAAATACCGGATTATTCATTTTACAATAGCTAATTTTTAAGAAACTGTGCTGGAATAAATTGCTTATAATAAATTTCCCGAGAAATTAATTAGATGCTTTAGCGTTAACGCATGAGATTGATTAAGATTAATGAAATACCCGCTGAAATTAAGCCCCTTAAACAGGTTTCGTGCAACGCTAAACTGCTAATTTCATCACAAAAAAAAGATTAATTTATGTAATTAAAATAAAATTTAAGGTATAAATTAAATTTTATATAGTTATTTATCTTTTAAGACAAATTTTACACGAAAAGAACTACTTGAATAGTTTCGGAAGTGGAGTATTTATTTCCATTCGTTAATATTTAACAATAAAGGAAATTAAACGCATTTTCAAGTTTTTTTTCAATTAAGGTGTCTCAGGGGCGTTAACTTTGTCTCGAGGGGTGAAAACATAAACAATTTTCAAACAGGTATAATTCTTTTAAATTTAAATTAAATAATTTGAATCTTTTGCCCATTATATATTTACAAAGGATTATGTTTTCAAAAAAGTACAAAATGTTTGAAATATAATCATAATTTAAAAAAATTATAGGCATATGAAAATATGTAATAAATATTAAATAATTTTTGCGTTGCACACGCTATTTTCTAAAATAGTAGCATCTGATGTATAAAACTTTATAGAATTATAAAATGTATCATACTCTTTAAGCCCTGCATCATTTAAGAATAATATATCTTTTGCATTACAAAATATTTTAGAAATATTGATTTTTTTTTAAAAAAATTTAAAAAGGTAATTTTTTTTATTTTTTAAAAAATATAATTTATTAATCTACTAATATAAAATTACTACAGTTTAATAAGGATACATTTAACTTTATAAATCATTTTATTGCTAGTAATTACAGCTACTATTTTAGAAAATAGCATGCGCAACGTCAAACTTAATTAATATTTCTTATATAGAAATGTTTCTTATTTTCATATGCTTATATTTTTTTAAAATTATGATTATATTTTAAACATTTTTTACTTTTCTGAAGCCCCATTCCTTTATAAATATTGTATAAAAGATTCGAAAAGTTTTGTTTTAATTTCAAAGAGTTATATATATTTGAATATTGCTTATATTTTCAGCCCTCAAGAGAGAAAGTTAACACCCCTAAGACCTCTTAATTTGAAAGGATACTTTTCAAATTATTATTGGAGATTGTTTAGTAAACACAAATTTTTACGTCTTACATACTACGTCGTATGATTTTTTAAAAAAATATATACCTGTTTTTTCTATCAACTAGGAATATAAAAAAAAAATGTGAGTTTTTTTAAAAAAAATTCTTTTTTTAGTAAAATTTTATGACTTCTTGGCATTAAAAATATTTATAGAACAGTATAAAATGAAAAATAAATATAAATTTCGATTTTGCTTGACATAGCATTCTTACATTGCATTGGTGTGGGAGTTTGGAGCGTGAGGTTCCAGTTTAAATGTAGTTCTCATCACTTAACTGTGGTTCAAAATTAAGAGGTCCTTTACCTCTGGTCTTTTGTTGCTCTGAGTTCGTCTTTAGTAAACAATAAATTAATCGGAAAAAAATATATATAAGGTTTCATATGTTTCATATTAATTTAAGTGCCAATACAAGTAACGAAATTTCCAAAGGATATAATTCTTTATAATAATGAAAATTACTTTGAATGGTGGTACCTACTAGAAATAATACGAGAGAACATAATGTGTAATTTCTAGTTTATTAAAGATAATCTCCTCTATGGTGAGGAAAATTTGTGTATTAGAAATAATAAATATTTAATAAGATTTAATCCTTTTCCTTGACATTTTTACTTTTTTTCTGCTTATTATAACATATATATATATCATATATAATTATTTCAGAAATCTTCCTTTACATAAATTACATGAGAATAAATTAGAGAACTTGGATATATTTTTTCTTTGGTTGTTGAGTATGCTCTGTTATGAATTCAATTCTTATCTAATACAGTGTCTTTCTCTTGCTTGTGGGATGTTTATGTTGGATACATTTAATGTTTTTTTTTCTTTTGAATATTTTACTGTGTTTATGTCATGAGAATGGCCTTTTGTTTACTTCGAAGGTTTATGCTCATTTTCTTCCATTTTTGTTTGTTGTATTGTATGTTTTTAACTATATGTGAATTATATTTTATTAATAAGTAGTATTATAAATTTTAGATATTTATTTATTACTTAGATGTGTGCAGTTTCTTAAAAAATTAATTTCTAACTGCAAAGATAGTGTTCTTTTATTTGAAGTACTTTTGATTCCTATTTTGTTGTTCTTTGAATTTAAATTCCTTTTGCTTTAGTTTTACCGTATTTCAATTGTTTTTCCTCAATTTACTGTTTTTCTGTACGCATGATTTTCTGTACATTGTAATGATTGTATTTATTATCTGAGGTATACATATGCAATTCATATAGTGTAAGTTAATTTATCTTTGCAGGTAAGTTAAGGGAATCTGAAATTAGATAATTATACGTTTGTTTCTAAAATGTTAAGAAATTTTCCCTTTGAAAATTCTGTCAGACCAATTATGTCTGTAACGTTTAAATTATTTACTTTCATACTGTATTAATTTTTTAAAATCTTTATGCTCGTGTTTACAATTCAATCGGGATTTTAAGTACAAATTGTACATGAATAATCTAATTGATCTTGGTTGACTTGTCTCTGGAGGACACAACACACATTTATTTAACTCAACAACCACACATATTTTTAAAACATGGTTTTTTAACAGAGTTGCTATATAACTAAGTTTTATTTAATAAACTAAAATAGTTTTAATCCCATAAAAATTGTAGAATATTACATAGAATATTTCACATAATATAAGTTTGAATTCCTTTATACGATACAGTTAAAAATAGGTAAATTATCCATTGGCAATTAGACTAACAATTTCAGCAAAAATCTCAAACATCAAAAAAAAAAAAAAAAAAACTTTTAAAAAAAAAGTAATTTTGAGTTTATTATTTAGTTTTTTTAAATCGTTAGTCAAAGATTTTATTTCTTATTGCTACTAGAATATTAAAAAAGTCACAGAATCAAATTAATGCTAACAAAAATATGTGTTAGTAAAAAAATTATTGCAATTGTGTAACGTTTATATTTTAAGTATAATTAAGTTTTTGGAGATTTTTCTCCCCTTCATTTACAAGGGGAAAAAAGGTGCTTGTATCTTTTCTAAACAAATTTATTTTGGTGCCATAAGCCCTAAACTCACTCACTCACTTTATATGCATGAATAGTATTTATTCGAATACACTTTAAATAAAAACGACTTATTAAAAATTCTATATAAAAATTCTTAAGTTTTCGCAATTTTTTGTTTTTGTTTTGAGAGTACACATCAATTATGCACAACATATGAATCACATGAATTTTAAGCCTATCTATCTTTAAAACAAATATCCTGCTTTTCAAAGTTCAAAATCAATGTTTGCCATTTCACTTAGTTTTAGTTTACTTGACAAACATATATGTTGCTTCTTTCAAAAGACCACATACATGACTTTAATTTATATATTTGCTACACTATTACTTCCCCGACTGAATCGCATACACTTACGTAGTTCGTGAGTACATAAAGAAACCCCTTAAAAACGATCAGCGGCAGCTCCTCACAAACAAACCGTGTAAACATTTTACTCAAAATCGAAAAAACGCATTTCAGAACGGAAAATCGTTCCACACCCCTCCTTTCGTCACACTCTGTTCGCTTAATCCTTCCAGCTCAAGACGATACTCTCTTTAATATAATTCATTACAACGATATGGACATGCGAGGCACACAGAAAAACATTACACAACCATCCCCCAAAATAAAATTCAAACAAAACACAATATTAAAAAAAAATATCCTCCCGTAATATATTTTCTAATCTATCTCTTCCCTGTTTTAAACGATCTGTAGTGGCTTATGTGTACAGCAACATTTTAACGTAATATTTTTCTACCCATCTCTTCTAAGGGCACGCAAAGCCCACATTAAGGGGCAGAGAGGAGGGGTAGGCACCGGGGGTGGAAAAAAGGATAATATCAAGAACGGATGGACTAGTTAAAAGTTTTCTTCTACACCCTCTAGTACGCTACACATGTATACACACTGTAGCGTGTGGAGAGAATTCAGTGTTTCTGATACATCGCGGGTTAACGGTAAATTCTGTACCCTGGGAATTTTTTTTAAATGCATTCTTTTTTTTATTTGTTTTTTTCCCCCGTTTGTTTTCAACTGCCCCCGTGCCATCTTTTTTTCTATCTTGCTTCTTCCGCATGCTTCTGCCTTCTTCTTTAAGTTGGACGTTTTATGGGTGCGTTGGTTCATCACTTGCCCTCTGCCACAGAGTTGCCGGGCACGCAAGTTGATTTCGATAGCCTTTTCGAACAAAGAGGCATAGGAGAAAAAAAAGGTTGAGCCCTTCTGAGGTTCGTAAGATGTATACATGACGTGATAGGGAATCATCAAGAATGCCTCCTTTTACTTCTAAGACAATTATCCATACCTGAAGCCACTGAATCGAAATGGACTGCCTAAGACATTTACAATAGCAGTAATCTTTAAGGTGTAAGTACACACACAAAATAGAAGGTGTAATAAGTCCTCTGAGAAAATAACTTTCAGTGTTGAAAGTTTGATAACAGCAACATTCTTTGAATTTTCACTACACATGTAAAGTTACAGAATATGTAATGATTTATCTGAAGAAAGCATAAAATATTATATCATACTAACTGTTACTCACCCACTTTGCTATTCCATCCTAGCATATGTCTACATAAATATAGTCATAGAGATTATAGTCCAAGACTTAACATGATAATTAGTTTTTATTTCATCCGCTTAACGGGAAATAGCCACAACTTTAACTGAACTCAGTGGTGCAACAGCCTATGAGGGTAAAGACCTCTGTGCCGATCTCAGTTTACTTTACCTTAGACACTGGGGTGCATGTGCAGATGTTCTGTTCAAGTGGTCAGTCTGACACGAACTCCCCCAGTAATCAGTTCCCAATCAAGCTTGGTACTCATTTATGGACCCATTGAAGGGATGGAAGGTTGAGTCAATCTTGCTCAGTCCGGAATTTGGGATTGCTGGGGTGTGGAAGCACGATACACTACCACTCAGCCACTGGATTTCACAACCACAACTTTATCTACCAAAAACGCTGAAATGTTAACATTTTAAAAACAGGATGATGTCATCTTGCATCATTCAAGTTTGTATATAAGATAATTGTAAACAGGTATCTTAACATTTCAGAAACATACGAACTCTCTTTCCTGCGATTGGAAAATTTCTTAAATTTAAGAAGAAGAAAAAAAATACTTCGAACATACCAACAAAGATATAGGAAAGGGAGAAAGAAAAAAAATTGTTTATATACAGAAGCATTAAAGAGACACGTCTGTTTATCTATGTTTATAATAAATTCTAAAAATTACGACTGCTAATAACATTTGTGGATGTCCAGGAATTTCTCACATGCATGCTGTCGCAATATATATTTCATTAGCTCTTCCTTCGGTGAAGCCAACTACGGTTTCATAAGTGATGATATTCAGATGCTTTGTAAGGAACAATAGAGGTTTGTGTGTGTGGTAAAACTGATGATCGAGGTAGCTGTTAGGCTGGTCCTCTTTCCATTCCATCGAACCCCAAAATTGGAATCCAGGTAGTTCCAGTTATCCAGATTAAAAAGGGTTGGCATACTATCTTGCTGAAAAAGTATTTGGTTACAAACAACAATTAGAACATCTGTCATTGTCGGCCATCAGCCAGTGTTGGAAGAAGATAAGGGTTTATAAAAAGTTTTCACAATATCCGCTCAATACACAGAACAAGCATTTATAGCAAACAGCATAGCACAGATATAGTGGTAAAAGTTCACGTACCATTGGTTGAAACTTAAGTGAATTTGTGAGGACCTTAGGGATGAGGGAGAAAAGGGAGGAAAACTAGCCATATCTAAAAATAATCTATTTATTGATCACGCAATTAGCAACACCATTCAAGTAATTTTAGATATAATAGAGTAATTAAGAGAGTAATAAGAGAGATAAGTAATTTTAGATCAAAGTATATAAGAGAAGACATTAAATATATCGACCCCTTTATTTCAGGATCGAATCTACTTTCCTAATTATCTGAGCACAAATTAAACTCACTTTAATTCATTTATTTAATCCAATATCTGAAGTGCATTATAAAATTGAATAGTACCTGATCAGTAGCAATCTATCCTATCTCTTCACTTTCTATCTCTCTAGCTTGAAAATCTATACTATATATAGCAGACCTAATTTGTATATGCAGGGTTTCTTCTTCAGAGGATTGGTTGTGAATGAAATATAATGGGAAAACCAAAGATTTCCCAAGAAGGTCTTATGAATGGAAGGACGCGGAGTGAGTCGTCACAAATTAAGTACTAGTCAATGTGCTATTTTTGTCGTCTTCTTCATAAAGTTCGTCACCAATAGTCCTTTGTAGCTTTATAATAATTTTAGTGAAGACCAACAAATCAATACAATAAAATTTATTATTTTAAGTTTAATCATATTTTATTTATAACACAATACTTATTTGAACAGAATCTCCTCAACTTTTGACTGAGTTCTTTTTCAAGCAATAGATTGAAAGTCGGATTTACAATTTTCAATATTATTTTCGTTGAAACTGTTAACATAAATTGCAAGTTAAACACGCAAAAATTTACAATCTATACATGCATATTTATTTTATACACTCCATAATAACAACAACAACAAAAAAAAAAAAACGACGCACCTAGAAAGGTTTGCCCGCTTTTAATAAAATTTCGTATGCAAAGACATTTGTACCAAACATGCAAATGATTAAAATTTGGTGTAAAACGAATGAATAGCGGGAGCTACAGCGCATCCGAACTGCGCACTCAGCAGTGTCTATAATAAGCGATTATCAATCTGACGGTAAAAATTTCTGTTGCATTGCGATTAAGGATACCTTTCAACGACTGAAAAAATGCCTCGCTGCAGGATTCGAGCTCATTACGAGCAACAGTCAGAGTTTGAAAGAGGTTGCATCATTGGATTGAAAGAGGCAGGTTAGGCAAATCGGAGAATCGCTCGTCATATGGGTCGGAACGATGCGGCTATTAGAACATGCTGCCAAGAATGGGATGGGTGGAAAGTGAACCTTTACTTGATCAAGGTTCAAAATTACCAGGTCCGTCACCAGTAGTCTTTGTGTAGCTTCAAAGTGCAACGATAATAAACATTCACTCACGCATCAGTTCTCAATGTAACATGATGTGATTAGAGGTAGCATGTAGATTAAATTTTCATGGAAAAGGGAGTATTAAACCAAAATTAGTTTATTAATTTCTCACACATATTGATCACAGTACTGGACGCCACATACACTGTGACGGGCTCACGCGTCTTTTCTTTAACATGATCTCTGGGTTCTTAGGGGGCCAATATTAAAGGCAACTCTTTTCCAACCAAAAACCAAGAAGCGAAAAGTGAAGAGGAAATGCAAATGAGATAGCTTTTAAATAACAGAAGTTTCAGTAAGTCGGATGGCAATTTGGAGATAAAAGAGAGTGATAAAAGCGTGAATTGACAGGCAGTTGAAGTTACCTTGAAGATTAAGCCATTAGGTCAAGGTGCATACCATTGCACACGTGCCCAGACGCCTCTTCATAAGATTGAAGCTAAGATTGGATTAAGGTAGGATTGACTATTTTATATTAGGACTTGTAATATTATTAGAAGTGAGATTAGGCCGATTAGATATTGATAGTGGTCCAAATTACGTGATTCGGTATAACTATTATTGTGTGTTTGTTTGTCATAGATTATCTCTTAACTATAATCATCTAAATTGTTAGCGCTTAAGTCTTCTTAATAAAGTCATATTAAGAATTTAAAAATGTCTATTCCTTTTGTAAATCCTACACCTCTAGCTCATGCGGATAATCAAAGAAACGGTCACCTTAGGGGGACGGTTTCACAACACTAAAAAACATTAAAATATTAAGTTATATGTTATATGTTGAGAAGTTCTATTTCACACCTCAAACACAACATCCCGCCTTTTTTTCTCTTCTTCTTCTCAATGTTGACATTCGACACTAACTGAATTCAGCATTTCTGTTGCACCCTCTCACCAAAAGGGGCTAGTCCTTCAGTTCTTTACACTAAACGCAGAATGTAGTAGTTGTAAATGTGTGGTCTTATAGTGAAAAATGAAGTAATTTAATTTTTAGAAGTCTGATTTTATTATTTGCTTATATATATCTTTTTAATTTATAAAATCATTTAAATATCTCACGATTCAATGCGAAAATTTATTTAAAATATATTATAAAAACAGTTCATAACAATAAGAAAAAAAATTGTAAAAGCCAAGAGCAAACAGTTCTCTATTTTCTTCCGCAAGTAGCAACAAAAAATGCAGAAAATTCTTTCATATTACACTGCACATTACATTAATTTGTAAATAAAAGAGAGAAATACTCTCTGTGTCGAAATAAGATAACAAGTACCAGCGCAAGCTTTTTTTTTTGAAAAAAAGTAATATACTAATACAAAGAAGCTTTCAAATATTCGACGCGTTTCTTTTCAAATTACTGCTCTAGAGTTTTTAAGTGGTTTAAAAACTTGGAGGGAATAATTACACGAGAAAAAATAAGATTCGTTTTTCCTAATTACAGGTATTTTTTTTTCCCTGAGATCTTTTCTTCCTGTTTTTTCCCTCTCTCTTTCTCTATAGTATTGTACTTATACATTCAAATAATTCAGGCGGACATAGTAAAGCAAAAAATTATTCTATTGCGCGCACTTTAAATTTCTGAAATAATTACTATGCAGTTGGATAATTTCTTTTTTGCATTAAGAGTAAGAAAGAAAAGAAAAAATATAGGGACGATAATTTTTTCCTAAAGGATAAAAACTTTTATAAAAAAAAAAATTGAAAAAAAAAAAAAAAAAAACAGTATCCTACTGCTCCCGTAATTAAAATTTCATTTTTTTTTCAAGGTATTCTACAGTTTTTATCACCGTCGAATTATTTTTTTTTCCCGTCCTCACATTCATAGAAACAGTATTTCCAAAAAAACTTTTTTTGTTATTCCATCTAATTTAAACTTAGATATTTCTTTTATTTATAAATTCTGCTTCATTTATTTTGATAAAGGTTCAATGTAAAGGTGGATCAAGGATTCATTAAAACACGACATTAACGTGAAAGAAGAGGGACGTTATTACCGCGTTCTATTTTTTCGACTTTATTGATAAAAACGCCCTTCCATTTCACTCCGTCTTAGTGTATCAATTTCTGTTTCTTTCTCTCTCTCTCTGTATAAATAAGTATTTCACCGTCTTAGAAGCCTCGTAAGAGCCTTCTTGTTTATATTTAGTTTTCATTACTAGGTGATCACAGGCGCAGAATTACTTTTAACTTTGGCGTTGGTTAAAGTCATCTTTCAAACCAATTTTTCCGTAAAACAGAATCAATAACTTTAAATGAGTTCCAAGAATCAAGTGGAAATATTAACAAATCAAGAACGGGGGCTGTATACAAATTGATTAATTTTCTTTAACTACCTGAGATAAAGGTAGCATTTGAAACAGAATGAAATTATTTAAGAATCTTATTATTGATTCTTATAAAAATAATTGTAATAAAATATTTAATTAAAAAAATTGAAGGCAATTAGAAATATTAGTTTGGCAAGGTAGCTGATTTAATAATAACATTTTGATCATTGTTTTTTAACTATTTCTTTCAAGGTTTTACAAGTGGTTTGCAATTTTGAGTTGGGGGCCTATTTAGCATAATTTTTTAGTTGGGTTAAGAATGTATTATAAAAGGGAAATTATATATGTATACCATGGCTAATAGATGTCTTAATGGAACACGAAAATCTATGAAATTGAATTTAATCAAAAAAAAAGGTACTATTGTATAAAAGTCTTTTAAGATAATTATTGGCTTATGCATGGAAAACTTGGTCCATGTCTCGAACAGATAAGAACATGATAACTATAAACAAAACGAAGATTTTATTTTTGGAGGAATTTAGGAAAATGGCACGTGGCGAAGAAGAGTAAATTTCGAGGTCTAATACTCATATAAAGCAGTTGACACCGTTAACTTCGTAAAAATACAAGGAATTAAATGTGCAGGTCTCGTTGTCAGAATGGACGAAGATCGCATCACTTCAGACGAAGTAGGGAAGACCGCAAGTCTTCAACGTCCAACCAATTGGCACACGGAGAAAAGGCGAGGCCAAATCTGAGATGGATTGGTGGCCTAGAAAAAGACCTCCTAGTTTCGAGAACTAAAAATTGGAAAACATTAGCATAAAGAAAGCTGGCCTGGAAGAGGCTTCTTGAGAAGGCCAAGACCCACCCTGGGCTGTCGAGCCACTGAGGAAAGAAGGAAGAATGTATTATGCAGGTTGCTTCTAAACCCATGGTACACTCATTAGGGGGGGAATAGAATACAAGTATGGACAATTATAAATCACCATACTATTCACAGTCGGGATTCAAGTGGTAAGACGATGAAAAACAGGCTGACTCATGAAATTATAAAAACTCCGCTGCAAATTCGACAAGTGGTCGATAATGTGTATGTGATAAGTTCAGAACCCTTTGTATATGGTAGTGAGTTATTTCTTCTTCTCGCTGTACATGCCACATCATTTGATGAGACATACGAAGAGTTTGTAATAATGCCCAAGGGGTGCATTCTAGTTGCTTACTGATTTGCTGCATAAAGTTTTACGTTACGAATTTCGCTCATAGTCTCCTTCCATGGTCAGTATATTACTTGAAAATATCCTCTTTAGCAGAATTGTTGAAAGGCTCTCACAGCAAAGACTGTATGGATACACAATTTTAAAGCTTTTCTTACATAGCCGTCTTTTCTCACATTTTTAGCTGTCCTTCCATGACTGCAGCATGAACATTATTTACTCGGATCGTGCCATGTAGGTTGCCACAGCAGTGATTCACGCCTTTGGCAATATTTGACTATATCCTTATGTTTTATTATTACAACCTCGGCACTTTGTCATACACGACAACAACAATTGATTGTGAATTTGATTTCTTCGTGCAGCACTTGAATTGGCTTCGTGGAGTCCTAGTTTTCCGTGAACCAAAGATTTAAAACTGCAACGTTAATACAATCACAACTTGAGGATTTTGATTGAGTGAAACATTGTCGACCATGACCACTTGGCTACTGCGGTCGCAAATAAGTCATGTAGTCAGTAGTTATAATTAATTTTGGGCTATAGGAACCATAAAAACAAATACAACAACACATTAAAAACACGCAAAATTCTATTCTGCCATATATAACACATAAATAGAGATTCTCTCTATCTATGATTCAATATTATAATTGCCAATATTCATGTTGCTGACAACTCGGAAAAGTAATCGCCATCCAAAGGCTTGTATAAGCGATAGCTACCACAATTTCCTCAACGCTTCATTGCCAATGGACATATCTCAAAAGGCATGATACATACATTTCTGACACAAACTTTCCAATTCACGATATAAATAGATTTACATTATTATTTTTATTAGATTATTTTAGTGTTAATGAGTGACTCGATATTTTTGGTGCCACATGTCTTTAATTCTTATGGGAAAGTAGCATCTGGAGTTATCCTAATGAGGGTGATGTCAACTGTCACTCGAAAGTAATGGATTTCTTAGCTAATGGGAACGAAAATTTTAACATTTTATCAATAAAAAAAAGACATTGTTTTGAATGGTGTAATGTGTAATGAGAAGAATTTTCTGCTAATAGTATTTGTGCAGTGTTAGAAATTTTACTTTACGTATTGCTTTTTACTTGCTATATAATGCAAAATAAGATTTATAAGTTTGTTGTTTGTTTCAAAGATATTCATAATTATTCCAATTTGCTTAAGAATTTAAAACTTTTAAATTTGAAATTTATTTTATATTTTAGTTATGAATAAAACCGATCACGGTTTTCTTCTGCACGAATTCGTTTTACAGTTCACATTATCATTACACGGGTTTTTATTTTTAATTAACATTGCTTTTGAGGTATGTAAGACGATAGTCATTGCAGTGGTGGTCAAGTGACAGGGGGACAATACTTTAGCCAGTACTTAACTTTCCTAACTTTCACACCATATAGTTGTGGATTTTTTCAATCCAGATTGATTTAAAGTACTACAAACCACAATAATTCTGCTGGATGGAAAAATTAAGACTTGAACTTGAGACTCAAATTTAACATTGTCCTTTTTCGTTTCCATTGCCTTGCTCAATACATATGTCATACTCACATGATAATTGAAATCTCGTGTGTTTCCAGGTAATCAGTTCATAAATTCATGGGATATCATAATAATATAACTGTAGCCACTTGTTGTCAGTCAACCAGTACATGCACTTTGCCGTAGAAGACTTTTCGTTTTTGAAGAAACTATTTTTTAAAAAAGTACGTATTTGTCAAACACACACACACACACACACACACAC
>BMAV01019039.1:18677-40681 GCA_019973955.1 Trichonephila inaurata madagascariensis
ATGAGACAGAGAACCCACTCATACCACGAATTTTGGCAATGTTTTGGTCTGTAATCGCTAACCTTGGATGCCTAGCATGTTCATCATCTTCCACACTGTCCTTTTCCCCTGAAAACCACTTATGCCATTCAAAAACATGTGCACGAAACAAAGTTTTATCTCCATAAGCTTCAGTTAGTATTTAAAGTATTTAAGGGGCTGATTTCTCAGTTTCACAAGAAATTTGATTCGACATTTTTCTGGCAGCATGCAGTTGCACGTGTTAACTCAATGACGCAGTACTCCCAGCTGGCATGATCGATTAAGGCGAAACTGGCCACATGGAGGATGTCACCAAAACAGTTGTTGCTAACTCCATTCCTTTTTCAAGCTACACACTTAGTCTCTTTTTTTTGTGTAACACCTCGTCTAATAACACATATACGTAAAGAAAATGCACTTGATTTAAAAGATACATGTAACGTAATTTGTACGTGTAATATAAACTGTCTCTACTGCAGTGGGTCGATAAATGAGTACCAAGCTTGCTTGGGGACTTAAACATTGGGGTCTCACTTCAGACTGACCACCTGATCGGGATATCTGCTCATGCACCTCAGCGCCCAATGGTCATGTATACTGGGATGGGCACAGTAAGTCCTGGCCCTCATGGGCTGCTGCGCCACTGAGTTTGAGTTTGTTTAATATAAACTGTTTGAAGAATCTTAGTTTTTGAACATGTATATCCAATTAGAAATTTAGGATTTTATCTAAATTTTACAAGTGAAACAACGAATACGTCTAATGTCAGTTTGTTTTGTATTCAGTGGAGAATACGTGAATGCCTTTATCGTGTGGCTGTCATGAATTTAGCCGATTGGCGTAATAGGAATGTAGAGATTTGAGTGCCAGTTCAGATAGCGACTTCGAAGAATATTGCCATCAGTGATGTAAGATGCTCCTGAACTTTTTTTGTTTTGAAGCTCTTATTGATGAGGCAGCTTTAGCTTTCCAGCCAATTTTTCATAACAGGGAAGACACGGAAATCACTCGGTGCTTAGTCGAGGATATACGCTTGATGATCAACACATATTACAAATTGGTCAAGAAGTTGTTGGGTAACAGCAGCACTGCGAGAGAATAGGAACAACTCCAAAAGTCAGCATTCCTCTTATTTTTGCCTCGAACACTTCTTTGCAGTCCATTTTGCTTGAAAAAAGACCATTACACAACTAGAATTAGGCTGGGGCATCAAATTATACAAACCATGTATAAACCTAAGGAATATGATCAATTGACGAGAGATGTTAAAATAACGTCTCTTCAAGGTCATTTCCCTGATGAAAGTCAGAGATTGTTGTCAGTAATTTTATCAAATCCCTGAGCTGTTTAAGTGAAATGATGAAATGAACTAGTCAGGATTTGCATTGGAAAAATGCTATACGGGGGGGGGGGGGGAGGCCTTGTACTTCCTAACCAAGCAGGTAGTACTATGGATTCCCTAAATATCAACCCCATATCTTTAAAAAAATGGCACCGTAGGATATACGTAGGGATTGATAATTCAGTGCGTAAGCAACCGAGAGGAAAGATGTTATACGCCAAAAAATACCAGCCTAATTTTCAAATTATTTGTTAATTAGTTTCGAACAAAAACTAATTTGTATTTCATTGACTATTGTTGTATTACCTAATATTACGTTTAATAATGCATCCTATTTGTTAAATAAACACTTTTAAACTTGTGACAATATTATTTCATCATTTCACTGAGACAGATTAGGGATCTGCACAAATCCCTTACTTTTATCAGGAAAATCACAATGAAGAGACATTATTTTAACATCTACCGTCAAGTGATCATCTCATTTAGGGATTTGATGAAAGTCCTAATTTCATCATTTTCCTGCGACATTTACATGTCTACAACTCAACCCAAATAGCATTCGTCGGTAGTGAAGAGAATATAGTTTGTTCGATTTGATTTGATTTTAATTTGCATTCTGAAGCAACATAAAGACAATGAACAACAAACCTCGTAATTCTGAACTATGGTCAAATGGAGAGGGAGCTGGCAACCCCTTTTCTAAATTTCCAGATCGTGACAACGAGGGGACTTTGAGAGTCGACAGACTTAACGTATGTAAGCTCCTGTACATGGTGGGACTTCTGTGGCATCAGGACTCAAACTCGTAACTCAACAACGCAACAAGACCGGCCAAAAGTTCATGACCATGACCACGACCGTTGAAAATATGGTAAAGGCGCTGTTGCCCACTGAGTATTCTCATCTCCTATGATTGCTTGAGTGTTTAACGGCTGAATCGGTTTTGAGAAACTTTCTTTATAAATATTCATATTTTTGTTATAACATTCATGTTTTTCATATACATCATTATGAGTAATTTTCCATCTTCTTAACACGCTTTTATAAGTTTCACTTGTATGTAACAGAATCTTTGAACTCGATTTTTACCCACTTTAAAAGGTCAGATTAATTTAAAATTTTGCACACATGTCAAGGACCGATGACAATACAGTAATTTCATAATTTTGTTCCATTGTCTTGAACAGCATAATTCTGAATAACGATTTCCAGATTTGACAACTAATTCATTATACGGTTTCCCGGTTTGGCGACTAATTCTATGTACTATACTATCTAAAAGATTAAAAGTACTCCTAAAAGCGAAAACCCTTTTTTTTACGACAGCAATTTCTTATCATAATATAAACAATTGTCCATTCTTTCTGAAAATGGAAATAATAAAAAAAGACTCGTGCACGTGAAAAAAAAAATTTGTTCTAACTCAGGGATGGGCAAATTTTTTTAAAAGAAGTGTATGAATGAATGATAGTTTATGAAACTATTAGTGCATGCTTTTACTGTAGATCAAACTAAAAAATGAAAAAAAAAATTATAGTTAAAAAAAACTAAAAAACAAGCTTTTATGGTTAATCGAGCTAATAAGCAAAAAAAAAAGTTCTTAGTATAAGAATAAAATGATTAACGAGAAAATGAATGTCATTGGGGTAAAAGCGTGTGGTAGGGGGTTGTAGTAAATTTTTACACTATAACTCGGCATTTTGGAATAGAACTAGTAAGCAATTATAACAATTGAAACAGAACACCCCACGCTTTTACCCCAATGACATTCATTTTCTCGTAAATCATTTTATTCTTATATTAAGAATTATTTTTTTACTTATTAGTTCGATTAACCAAGTTTTTTAGATTTTTTAAACTATAATTTATATTTTCATTTACGTATTTCCTCTTTATCTTACGTATTTCCTCTAGAAAAATCTTAAATTGAATGTATTTAATTGAAGGTTATTTTTTTTAAAAAAATATTTTATCTAAGCAATATTATTTTAAGCAATTTAAAACTAAAATTTTAGCTCAATCACAATAAGACTTAACACTGACAGCAAATACACAGACTTAAAACATTAAGCAAAATTCTTCGATGTTTTCAAGATATAAATTATTGAATGCCTTTTCAAAATTCTTTCAACAAAAATTTTCCGAGACTGATTGATTAGCTATAAGTAATTCGAATTACTGAAACGAAAGAGAGAAAATAAAGAAATATTAAAACTAAAACCAAATAATAAATGCGTTCTATTATTAATTATTTAATCAGCTAAAAACTTTTCATAAATAGTTCGAAGCTAATAAAGAGCGAAAAATTAATTAAAAACTGATTTTAAAATAGATTATTAGATTTTAGAATAAATTAATTAAAAATCTCAGAAATGCTTACAAATTCTAAGTAATTAAATTGACGATTGATTAAAAAAATAAACAAATAACTTGTAAATGCACTTTTAATTAATTAATTAAACAATTTTTAACAACTCAAAATACCACATCAAACAACAATTTCCAATTACTTAACTAATTAAACACTTAATTTAATCCCTACCAGACCCAAAACAATTAATTAATTTCCTTACATCATCAAAAAAAGTCATTTAAAAGCGAACTAAAAAATCCAAACATTAAAAAAAAGAATCCGCTTTCTACGTTGACCACAAAACTTCCAATTTTTCTTTTGACGTCAGACCCTTCTTAAGAAGACCGTTAGAAGGAGCAAATAAAAAAGAAAAAAGTATAAAATTAAAGAGAAAAAATAAAGAAGAGATAGGGGAGGAAAAAATCATCAGATGTATGTACATATATCGGAATACGAGAAGTTTGAATCGATTTTTGTTATTTTTGCCCATTTACTCTCTTCCCTTGAGTACAATAAAAACGACAGCGTCCTTCATTGTACCCTCGCTTCAGAAATTTTCAATTGGATATAGAGGGCGCAGCTAAAATTAATGCTTCGGCCCAGTTATTGGTGATAGATTAGAAAATGCAGAGTTCGATACTGCGATATACATTCTTTTTCTTTTTTTTTTTACTTTAATATTATTTTAGCCGGCACTCATTTTGAAACGTCTTTAAATTGGAAAACTTCGGGAAGAATAGATAAATATTTTTTACTCGGAAAACTTTAAGAAGGATGGTTTAGGTGGAGATTGAAAATCTGGTGGACGCGTACTTTTCGGGAATAATGTTTTGTTTTTAATCTAATTTTTTTCAAGTGTTATTTTTTTCATAAAAATTTTAATATTAACTTATTGGATGAATTAGTCAAACGATCTTGCTTGAATTTTTTTTTTTTTTTGGATTAAATATACGAGTAAAATAAAACTCGCTTTAATTTAATTTAATCAATTAAATTAAATTAATTGTTTATTCATGTTAATTGTTAATTAATTGTTAAATTAATTGTTTATTTAATTCTACTGAACATTTCGTTGCTTGTTATCTGATTCCAAATGCTAAGTAATCGAAAATAAAAAATGAAAGAGGTTAATTCGTATATTTATCATTAAATTCACTAAAAAAATAATAATAATTTAACTTTCAAGAATTTATTTTTAAAAAATTCATTGACAATATAAAAATACAATTAAATGAAAATGTCAAAGTGACAATTTTTTAATGCTATTATTTTAAATTAATTTTTAAATTATTTTAAAATGCGATATAGTATGAAAATTAAGATTTCTGATTACGTTCAGAACCGTGAGTTGGAAAAAGCTTATAAATGAATAATTTTTTTGTTACTAAGTGTCACCTTAATTACGAAAAAAATTGTTTTAATAATGATATTATAATTAAAAATTATTTAAAGTGCAATTTCTTTTAGAGGAAAAAAAAAGAAAGTGACATATTCTCAAAACATTCTAAATTTGTGAAAAATGCTTCTATAATAATATTTTGGTTAAATATATTTAAGGCTTGTATACACAGAGCCTGAACTACAATAAACCACACTTAATTAAACTGCTTTATATATTTTATGGGCAAAATAATCTTTAAAATAGTATTGTATTTATCAGCTTGAAAGGTGAACTATTTTTATAATCATTGATTTATTATTCTTAATGATTTTAAGTGTTTTTATGCGCGATTCTCCTTTCCCCCACATCTGTAATTTTTTTTCCTTCTTATACGTAATTCTTCTCAAATATTGATCTATAGAGATTAAAATCAAATTTTGAAAATAAAGCAATGGCTACCTAAAAATATTTAAATATTTTGATTAAGATTTAAAGTATCAATGAAACAAATCGAGCTTGCATTCAATAATTTCTGATATTCGAATGTAAATTAAAAGCAAAAACAAGTAGTATAAAAAAAATTTTTAAGTCAACACTTAGGTCAACAAAGAAAAAATTTATTTTAGTTTGTTATTAAATAGTTACAATTAATATAAATATGCATATACATGTGACAGAATCACAATATTAAGTTGAAAAACACCTTTTAAATTAACATTAAAAACTTTTTTAACTACATTAAATTTGTAATTACATTTTTTAATAAAATATGAATATAATAGGTAAGAATTTATCATAAAACAAGTGTAAAAGGAATGCTGACGTCTAACTAGCATATGATTTTATTCAAGTTAAGTTAAATCTTCATCACAAACTTCACAAAAGCTGTTTTATACAATGGTGTTGCCATCTAGAGGAATAATATCGACTGAAATATATTTTTTAAACTGTAATTAATTACTGATTAAATTTAACTAATGAATTAATATTTGAATAAACTGTATTCAAATATTAATAGCTTGCCATCCACGACAAGTTTAAAAAAATGCATTTGAACATGTGTGGATGAATAAAAAGTATTTTATTAGCGATTGAAAATTTGAACAAGATATATAAATAAATATATATAGGGAGAGAGTGTGAATTAAAAATAAGAATTGAATAAATTTAAACGGTTCGTAAAAAGGCTGGATGTCTCAATTCAAAAAGGCATGTATATAGAAATATTAATACACATACAGCCCCCATCGCGTAGAAAGGCAAATACATGTTAAAATTTCTGAGGCTCAAATTCTTCACTTTGATATAGTGTAGAATTAGGGAAGTCAGCTCAAGTATCGTTATGCTAACTCTAATTGCTAAAAAATTATGAGATCCGTTGCCAATAATTTTCTTGTGTTTTATTACAGAAATCAATCAATCAATTACCACGCACATATAATTATTCGTGTGCCAAATATTCAGACTTCCTAAATATTTTTCCTGGCAGTTCTAATGGTGACGTTTTCCCGCGTCAATTGTATTTCGAATAACAAATTTTATCCTTAATTTATTTTCGCTCAGACGTATTTAAACAACATGCCCAAATTATTTAAACATAGCTAATGATTTGAAAATTCATCGTAATTGCAATTTTATTTCCCCATTGTTTTTCTTTCAAGTTGTTAATGATTTATTTTCTAATTGTGTACTAATTCTTTTCCGTTATTCCTTCCCATTCTGATAATATTTACAATAAATGGAAGAACCGAACCGAATACAAAGAATATTGAATCAAAAAGCAATGCAGGTTTTTGTTTTTCAAATATATAAATAATTCTGAATTGAAATGAATTTTAAAGACAGTTTTATTTAGTTTATTATCAAGTGAATCATATCTGAATATCAATATTTATTTTAATATTATTCCCTGTCTTAATTCAGTATATATATATTACAGTAACCACATTACCCTCCTGTTTCGCCGGGTATTATATAAAGTTAGGTGACTATATACTGCTTTTAATATATTGATATCTCCAAGTCCTAGCAATAAGATTTTGATTTTATTGAAAAACTTTCTTACAGTTCTCGAATCTTGATTAAAAATGGACAAAATTTGAATTTGGAGGAAAAGTATAATAATCTTTAACTCTCCAATATCCCCCTTTTACTCAAAAAAGGAAACATGCTTGTGATATTTCAAATTTGTAGGTCTATTAGCTCAAAAACTAAATTTTTTGAAATTTTTTTCGCCCTCGTAAGCACTTTCAATCCCTTCAAGAATTGAATTCGGCAAAAAACCTTTCTTAGTGGATCTCTACTCAACAAAAGAAACATGCTTGCTAAATATTAAGTCCTAAGGTGAGTCCAAAAATTGAAAATTTCTTCTATAACGGTCCTTCAATCTCTTGCAACCCTCTTGGAATTTGCTTTCCGCAAAGCTTGTTCCTAACGGATGGATCTCTGCTTAACGAAAGAAACATGCTTACCATGTCTTAAATCTGTAGTAGTTTTATCATGTACAAATCTGTAGAATAGTTTCGGAGATCTCATGATGAGTGAGTTGCTTTTCTCTTATATATATATATATATATAGATTCTGGGGCTGTCTAAAAAGTATACAGCCATTGACAGGGGACTCGATTATCTTTCTAAATAGAGTGCTTGCACTTTAACGCATTCACTCTATTAATCTTTCCTCTGCCGAACACGCATCTAGAAGGCTTCCTCTGGAATGATATTTATCTCCATCGTAGCATTATGTATGCATTATCCATTCTCTCTCTCAAACCGGTATCCTTTCCACGGGGTTTTCCCTTTTGGAAACAAGCAGAATTCGCAAGGGTCTATGTCTTGAGAGAAGAGAGATTAAGGAAAGACTGTAAACACATGTTTGACCAAGAAGACGGAGTTCTTTTTATTCTTCCAACTGTAGCTTGTTCACGAATTTAGAAGCTCTTCTGTGTTTGCTCAAACCATGTAGCATAACTTACATGAAATCTATTTTATGCTCAAACAACGATATATTTTTATCACATTTATCAACAATTGCTGCATTCCGAGTAATTTATGGCACCTCAGAGCGTTGTTTACTCTTCACTGATAATTTGTTCATTTTGGAATCAGTTGAACTTTTCCTTTATTTGTGTTATCCCATATATTGTTTGTATTATTGTGTTTGTATTGTATTATTTGTGTTTCCTTTATTTGTGTCATCCACATGGTGGTGGGTCTTGTAATTTTGAACTACAGCCTCATGGCAAAATCCCGATTCAATATCATGTTAATATAAGAATTTTGACTATTTAACCTGCATCATTAGCACTACAGAACACATCTTAAGTTAAATCAGGACTCGAATAAGCTATTTGACTATAATTGGTGACGGCACTTATGGTCAAGATCACTCAGTTGCTGTAGCCGATTGTAACTGACTTTGTACTACTGAAGAGCAAGCATTTTTGTTTTCTAAATTGATCTTCCGAGACTCAATTTTAGAAAGTTAATTAAACGCACAATTATTTCAAATTGTAATAATATCGCTAAATTCATAAATTTTTTTAAATGGAGACAGAAGATGCTAATTGATGAATTCACACAACATTTCATGGATTTTTTCTTTAATTCTTAAATTTCCTACTGATAAAATGGTATTGCATATTTTTAGATGGATTTCAAAAGTTACTAATCACGAAAATATTAAAATATGCCTACAATTATAGTTGTCAGTTTTACCATTGATATTTCTGTCGAGCCGATGAGTTATGACGTAGAAAAATTAAAGTTTCTTTAATCCCCGAACTGAATTCTTCAAGCTGCTGCCCCTCTAAACTGATACATTACAATACGCCTTTATTAACAGATTTGACATTTTATCTCTTCTACATTTATATTCTTCTTCCTGTCCATTGTTTGATTCTTTGAGTTTCAAAGTGTCTATATTTATTTTGTGTACTGATGTATATTAAAATTAACACAACAGCAAAACTTTACTGTTTGTAAGTAGTATATAGTAAGTAGTATAGTACTATACAATTACTATACAATTACTGACTTATACAGTATAGTAGGAAAACAACACGATTAAATTTTTAGTACTTTGATGATATACAAGGTCTGTTCAAAAATTATCCGACCTTTGGCCAGAAAAAATATCTTAGTTACTTTGCGAGATTAGGATCCTATATTGAAATTCAAACTAGGCCCCTTTCATACAGCCCAATATTCCTTCCACTGTCGAAAACACTTCTAGAAGGCTTTTTTGGAATGTTGTTCAACTCCTGCGTCGTCGCGTTCTGCCTTATCTCATCGCTGTTCTGAAACAGGGATTCTTTTATTTCAATGGCATTTTCATTTTCGGTAACAGCCAAAAGTCGCAAGAAGTCAGTTTCAGCGTTTCTAGTGTCCAGTAGATTCTGTGCAATTGCAAGAGTCTTCTGTCCCACCGACAGAAGCAAGGGAACAAATTTCACAGCCGCTCTGCTCATGATCACCCAAAATTGCATGTGAAGAACCTGTGCTGATCTCGACCTGTTCAGTAGTCTTTCGTACCTTTAAACGATGATCTTCTATTGTCAAATGTTTCATCTTTTCAAAAACAGCTACAATTCAAGTGGTTTGTGGCCTACCAGAACGCTGGTTATTCTCTAACAAAGAGCGGCACTTTTGAATCGGTTAAACACCTCCTTAATTTATGTGACCATAATAGCATAGTCTCCAAACACTAGCTCAATCTTACAAATTGTTTCGTAAGATTCAGCCAAGAAAATCCCCAAGCTATTAACGAGAAATTCGAGTTCCTCTTCTCAAGTCGTTCTGTCATCTTTAGAGAAATAAAAATCCAATGAACACTTATAACAGCACTTCACTCGACTGTCTACAAGGAAAACGATTGGTACACTATAACGATGAGAAAAAATTCAAGCATCTGCATTAAGGAGTCATCTCTCACTGTGCACAATGATGCCACTTTAGAACCTCTACTTTTCACGGAAAAATTCAAGCTTGGATACTTTTTGAACAAATCTAGTACATGGTCCAAAGTTAGTATACATAGCTGCCGCCTTTAGCAGCTAAATGACGTTCAGTTGAACTAGTCTTGAATGGCAGATATCAATAAGTCATTTCATGTTGCTTCATGTCTATTCCACACTTAATCAGTCGTAGTAGCTGAAGAGCAGTTCCCTCCCAGTCTTTCATAAACCCATAACGAGATCCCAATGGGTAGATCTGGAGAACGTGCTGGCTAAGGAAACAGCCGAACACCTTCTGTGACGAGATAGTTCAGGACACAACGGACAACATAATGACATGGCATTACTTTTCTGAAAGATGACGTCTTCGAGGTCTCAAAGGCAGAGGGCACATACTTCATTCATCCCTAAGATCAGAGAAATATAACACATGCTGTACCGACAGGGCCTGTCCCAAAAGTTCCAGGAAGGATTTTTTATAGTTGACAAAGCATACTGGTGGGCTGGAGCTTCGGATGTAGAAGTTAGTGGGGTCTAAGTTTCGAAACGAGATCGGTGTCAGTCGCCTACGTTAGTTGCTGAGGTAGGGTCACGCTCTGAGCAGTAGTATCTTTTGTACCCGCATCGAGCAAAAGATGGACCAGTTTTTAAAATAATATTATACAATTAAGTATTTTGTGGAAAACTGGGTAAAAATAGTATTGAGAAGCTTGAAATGCTTCGAAAAGCCGACGGCGACAAGGCGATGAAACAAAACCAAACATTCATGAGGTACAAGAGGTTCCAAGAATGTCAGAAGTCCGTTAACGACGACGACCACTCAGGGCGCCCGTTGACATCACAAATGAACGATTCAGTGCAAAAAGTGTATTGAGCTTTGGACAATTAAGTGTTCGGATGATTGCAAAGAAGTGTGGAATACCCAAAGCAATCTTTCATCACATTTTTACGAGGGGATTTTCAAATAAAATATGCACGAAAATGGTGTCAAACCATGAGAACCCTTCAAGCCACACTGCACTCATTCTCACGGATTTTCTGGCAAAAATGTGTGGGGCAGTGCTGCCTCAGCTACAGTACATCCGTAATCTGGCACCAGCTCACCTCATTGTTTTAGAACCTTGAAAGAAGCTCGTCATGAGTCTCTGGAAGCGGCAAAAGTAGCTGTGACGATCTCACTGAGGGAGATTCTTGTTGATGACATCTAGGGCATTTTCAACGATTGAGTGAAGCATCGGCAAATATATTCGAATCAGGGGGAGAATACTTTCAAAAGTTCTGAAACGATTGTAAACTGATATTGAATAAAAGATTTCTTAAAAAATTCATCCCGGGAAGTTTTGGGACAGGCCCCGTATTATCAAAGACGCGTACTAACCGAAAATTATTTTCAAGTACGGTAAATCAGTGGGAAATCTAATCTAACTCTAATTTTCAGATAAAGATGCTGGAGTGGAAGTTCTTCCTAGAAGCAGGCTCCTCTATGGCCTTTAACTTTTTGCTATGTAAGCTCGGTTTCCCTAGGAGAGAACACTTTGCAAGTGGATTAGTTTGGGTTTCATATTTAAAAGTACTTCTTAAAAATGTTAGTTTCTACGGTTAATCAGAAAAAATCCAATATTTAACTGGTTTGCCCGTACACCGTACTGTCTACCGAAACCTGGTAAAACCGGTTTGCCTTTACACTGTACATGCACTGATATTTACTTCTTTCTATCTTTCATTTGCACATATTTTTAAGGGAAGTTGGAAACCTCTCTCTCTATACTGACAATGTTAAATTGGCTGTTTTCGATGTAGCTTTTCTCAAAATCTGTTGCATGTACATGCTTGAAATTTTTCAAACAATTAAAGTACACCTTTTTCATTATGCTGAAAGGAGCTCTTAGCTAAGTTTGAATTTTTTCATAATTTATAAAATATTGTGTCAAACATAGTGAAATTTGACCCGTTTTTCACATAAAAAAATTTGTAAGAAATGAATATTTGAATTTTTTACAAAACGCTCATTTTAGTATATATTAGCCATCATTATAAATATATCATAAGAAAATTACACACCTGTGAACAGTAGTTTCTCAGAAAAGGTACATCGAACATCAAAATTTACATTTTGAGATAAATTGATTTTAATGACTATATACAGTGTATATTGTATATAGGGAGACTTACTGTATATATAATGATTGTATACAGTGAGACTTTTAATCGGCTAGGAAATGAAAAACCAAAAGGCTCAATTTACAATAAAAGATACATATTTTGGTTTATATCAGATGTTCACACAATTTGTAAGCAAAAATGAAGTACTTTGCTTACATTTTTCCCCATTTAAATGGGCGTGGCCCAGTTTCAACGATTATTTAAAAATAGGTTTTAAGGGCTTCTAATTACCTTAGAGGTTAAAGTAAAGCACCTTCAGAAAGGTTAATATCTATACAATTTGAATATGTCAAAATCTCAAATTGTCAAAAAAAAAAAAAAAAAAAAGAAGATTTCAGCTTTCCAACACGCCTTAGTTCTTATAGTGAGATCATTAGTGCTAGTGTTTTTAAGAGATGCAATTTGTCCATGGTATTGAAATACTTCTCATCCGGGAATTTCTTTGTGGTGATGGCGGGAATTTAGATTTCTGAAAATATTCGATGAAGAAGAGTGTTTGGCAAGGCAATGAGCAATTTGTTGCTTGAGAAGAAATGAAAATGGGAAGGTAATCCAAAAAAGCCGATATTATCTCTGTCCTCATTGCAATGTAAGACTTAGTATTACACCATGCTTCAAATTGTGTGTGCATATATACATGCACGCACAAACACACAATCCTCAACCATTTGAAAAAGAGGTAAGAACATGAAATACCTTTGTAAGAGTAAGATATATAAACTCTTTTAAGATATGTGAAACATTATTCATAGCATGCAGAGTGTGCTTATAAAAAAGAAACACATATTTAGGGGTTCTTGTGGTCCATAATTATAAAATAATAAATAGTATTAATACAGTAAAATGGGAAATTAAAATAAAATTCTTCCACTTTAGAATTATGTGTTGTGTATCAGGAATAGTTATATGCAATAAAAAAAATAGGCATTTTTTTTGAAAAATTGATCGTTTAAGGACCGCTTAGAAACTCTCAACTGTATCTCCAAATCAACCTTGCCAATGTTATGTGCGCATATCTTTGTAGTATCCTAATAGATTTCAAATTACTTAATGTATCTTTTCATCATAAAAAGGTTTTTTAGCTACTTATCTGTTCTTTGCATGGAAGGGCTATTGACTGTACATATAATATGTTAGTAACTGTATTTTAAAGGCAAAAATGGTAACAATAACTCTATTTCATAGCAACAATAGTTACGTTTTATTTTCTCAGAAAAACATTAATTATACTTATTTTGTTATCAACAAAACTATTTTCAAACCCAATTCCCGGATTAAACTTAAGCTAGTTTTGGTTTGCGTGAGGAAAAATACATACTTTATCTTGTATGTTAGGAAAGCCTTTTCTTTTAAAGTAAAGAAAAATATGAAATCAACAACCAATGTTTATGGTAAAATGAGCATTACATAAAGAAACTCTCCGTAGCGCATTTCGTAGAGCATTTTAAGCTTTAACAAAACAAAACAAAAATGACCTGTTACATATTGATGTAATTTACTGTTGTAGAGATAGATTTGTACAGATTGTTGTAGAGATAGTGCCTATACGAATGATTTTGACATTTGTGAAAGTCTTGTACTTTTGTTATTGTGATTATTTGTTGTACTTTAAATAAAAGTGAAGTCAGTATTATTTCATTATTTGTCTCAAATTAATAATTCTTTTTAAATTTCAGAACTTAATTTACAATTAGTCTAAATATAATATATTTTTAAATATTTTTTGCATAATATTTGGAAAATTTAAAATGAATACTTACGAAATGTCAAAGTTTGCTTGCAATCGCTCATAATAGCTCTGCATGAAGCTAAATAATTTATTCTTTTAGGCAAATGACACCATCTCGTTCTCGATGGATAAATTATTTTACGCAAATTTTTATTATTTATAAACCATTTTTCATAGTGTAAGTATTTCTTTTAAGGTATCCGACTACGTTCGGAACCATTATTTTTAAAAAGCGTATAAATGTATAACTTTCATGATATTTAGTGTCACTTAGAATAGAATACGTGTATAAAATTGTTTTAAGGACATTATGACAAAAAAAATTATTTAAATACAATATTTTGGCAAAAAATTAACCTAGAATAACCTTTATTCCAAATGTTCTCTTTTTGTAAAAAATGCTTCTATTGTATTAATATTTTGCCTGTTTATAGCTCAGACCTCTGTCCAGAGGCTCAACTATGATTTTTGAAAAATTCACATTATTTTCAGTTACAACCATTTGAAACAATTATCGGCGTATTTTCTTAAAATTTCTCCCTTCTGTTTTCGTAAAACATGGATAAACCGACTTCCGAGCTATGCGTTTCAAAAATTATAGTTGAGCCTCTGTACAGAGGTCTGAGTTGAATACAGGCAAAATATTAATACAATAGCAGCATTTTTTAAAAAAGGAAGACATTTGGAAAAAAATGTTATTCTAAGTTAATTTTTTGCCAAAATATTGTATTTAAATAATTTTTTTTGTCATAATATCCTTAAAAAAATTTTATACATGTATTCTAATCTAAGTGACACTAAATATCATAAATATTATCCATTTACACGTTTTTGCTTAGTCACGGTTCCGAACATAGTCGGATACCTTAAGAAAAAATCCACTATTTGCATTATTTTTATCCTTAAAAAATGATAAATCATTAAAAAAAAAAAAAAATAGATTTGGAAAAATATAAGCATTAAAGAACTACATAAACAGGATAGGATTTTTTTTTTTAAAAAAAGTGAAATTATTCTCATGGAAGTCCATGAAAAATCACAATCTTATTCTCATTGAAGCCTCTGTGATGTTATGCTCTCAATCGTTAATAAGTTTATCAAATAAATAACTGCGGAGTTTATTTTTTACCACAATATACAGATGTATGTTTCTTGGTACTTTTTTTAGGCCACTGATTGAGAAACTGTCGAAGATTTTGAAGAATTGTGCCAATATTTATTTGCAAAAAAAAAAAAAAAATAACTTAATTTATAAATTACGATTCACTATTTAGATTCCATTATTTTAATGAAATAGCTAAACTTTAAATATACGAACCCAAAGACCACGTGGGAGGTGTTTTTATATATACATAAATAGACATATATTGTGCCTGCTATCCCACATAATGGAATGATCCTGAAACTTTGGAAATACTCTTCTGCGTTGTCTTCTTCAGAAAGGAAATACCAATTCGTTATCGTTTTTTTTTTTGGCAAAAATAGGTGAAAAAGAAAACGACAGAAGAAGCATCAGCATAAAAGGCATGACGTATGCGCAGAGCATCGAAGAAGAGAGAGCAGCAGCAGACGGGCGTGCCCGAGTTTATTCGACAAGAAGCATCAATGGCAAGCAGATATGAGCTGACGACATGGTCGTCAATAAAAGGACATGCATGTATTTTGATATGAAGGAACTAATAGAACTAGAATCATGAACGTCTACATGGAGTGCATTGGAAGAGGCCATGGCTCGTCAAAATGGTTGGTCGCTAACGTTGCATGTTCAGAGAAGAAAGTCAGACTATAGAAGACGATGGCCGAAGTGGAAATCTCTCCATGAATGAAAACGACATTGCCCCATCGGATTTTGATTGTTCCCTACATTGAAAGTCGCATTTTTGTGACATAACTTCCAAAAGAGTTCTGAGGTGGAACAGGCTGTACGACGATTTCTTACATCGAAAGGCACTGGGTTTTACTAGAGTAGTTTCTAAAATTAAAATGATTGCATTTTAAGAGAAATGTCTCGATGTCTGTGGCGAATACGTCGAAAAACAGGGCATGGTGTGCTGTTTATATTGTAAGGATTTATTTTTTTATGTCAATTAAACTTTCGAGTGAAAGAAGTGAAGAAACTTACTTTCAGAACGTCCTTGTAGAATTACTTAAAAAAGTAGTTTGTTCCAATAAATTTGACAGTACAGGAATATTCTTCTCCCTCCCCGGGTTTCAAAGCACTATAGTAAAAATACTAAGACGAATATAAAAAAAAAGAACTTTTGAAGAATAGAGAAACAATTTAAATTTCATTTGCATTCCTTATAGGCATTCTATGCAAAACCCCTAAGCTACAGGGCATGCATCAATGTAACAGTTCAGTTCCTGCCGCTCTCTAGTGACCACAGTAGTCAGTATTTATGGTTACACACTTGTAGCCGGCATGTAATGAGTTCCATCTCTAGTGCCATTGAAAATCCACAGTGTAAAGGGGCTGATCCACGTTAAATCTGCCAAGAATCAAAGTCCTTCCGTTGATGAGTGAGTGAGTGAGTGAATATAAACATCGCACGAGGGCTTTTCGCGATGAACCTCGTAATTTTGAACCATGGTCAAGTGACGAGGATGACACCTGAGCTGACAACCCCTCTCCTAATTAACACTCCACACCAAAGGAGGACATTTGAGCTCTCGACACATTTAACGTGCATCGCCTCCCCTGCATGACGGGTCTTTAGTGGTACTGTACTCGAACTCGTGACATGCCAGCCACGATCCGATACCTTGACCACTAGGATACCGGGGCCACTCCTTCCGTTGGCATTGGTGTAAAAGCTCGAAGAAGGCCGTGCCAGTTCAGATGTCGTATTCGCCACTTGACTTTAGTTCAAAATTACGATATCCGTAATTTTAGTGTTGCTTATTTTAGTGTTGATTTGTGCCCTAGTGTTGCTTTATAGAGCAACGTTAATAGAACTCACTCACTCACCCTGCCACATTCAACTCAACATGGTACATTCACAGGAGATGTTATATGATTCACAGGAGAAGGAGTACGTAAACTTGGTCTTATGTAGAAGACCAAATTTTCGGATAACATGGAAAGGAAAATACGTGCTGTCAATAACGTTAACAGTGCCATGTTGAAAAGAGTGTGGCTGGAATTGGACAGTCGCATTCATGTATGCCGTGTAACCAAGGTTTCTCCCATAGGAAACCTATATGGTATTTAAGGTATCCGACTACATTCGGAACCGTATTTTAAAAAAGCGCATAAATGGGCAATTTTCATGATATTTAGTGTCACTTAGATTAGAATACATGTATAAAATTGTTTTAAGGACATTTTGACAAAAAAAATTTATTTAAATACAATATTTCGGCAAAAAATCAACTTAGAATAACCTTTTTTCAAAATTTTCTCCTTTTGTGAAAAATACTTCTATTATAATAATAGTTTGCCTGTATATCGCTCAGACCTCTGTACACAGGCTCAACTATGATTTTTGAAAAATTCACATTATTTTCAGAGTTACAACTCATTGAAATATAATTATCGGCGTTTTTTTCTTAAAATGTCTCCCCTCTATTGTCGTAAAACATGGATAAACCCACTTCTAAGTTACTATATATTTCAAAAATTCTAGTTAAGCCTCTGCACAGAGGTCTGAGCTATATACAGGTAAAATATTCTTATAATAGAAGGATTTTTCACAAAAAGAGAATATTTTGAAAATGGGTTATTCTATGTTCATTTTTTGTCAAAATATTGTACTTAAATGATTTTTTATTGTAATGCTATTCTTAAGACAATTTTTCATACATTTTCTTATCTAAGTGATACTAAATATCATAAATATTATCTATTTATACGCTTTTTGGCAAAGTTAAATTGATTCTGTGGTGTTTCAAATGTTCTTTTTTGCATTATTCCTCTTAGTTTCTATACAAGAAGTGAGTAATCCGCGGCCTTAATAAAAGCTAGCACTTCTATTAATTAATATTTAATTATATAGATTACAACAGTTAGTAAATCAATGGATATAAATAAAGAACGGCATAAATGTGTGTATGTTTCAATGACTGCTCGTGGGAATAGCCAATTGTACATTTCAAATGTTAGAGCACCACCTAGTGCAACATGGCTACACTACCCCACATGCTCATGTAGAGGAACAATTAAGGCTTGATTCAAATATATGCTGGTTTATCCTTACATAAATAAAAATACCAACAGTGAAATATAGAAAGTTACAACAATATTTATGAATTTAATAAATGTCTAGAAAAATAATAATCAATGATGAAAGTTATAACAAGCTTTAACCCTTATGTGAATACGAAAAAAATTTATATTGTAACTTTTTATGTCAAATAATAAATAAAAAAGGATTTAATTTTTTTGATAATATTTCTATATAATGCATAACATTGTTAAATCTATACAAAAGTTATTATAATTCCACAAATATCGCATTTATAGGTACTGTGACGGGCTTTCATCGCGATTTCCATTAATGCTCTTTGGGGCCAGAATGGCAATTCTTTCCAATAAACTCCAGAAGAAGAACGTGAGAATGCAAATTAGGAATCTTATATATAGTAGAAGTTTAGCGTTAGCGGGGTGGCTATGTGAAGTTACTATATGAGGTCTATGTTTATGATTTGAAACATTTAAGTTAGAGTTAAAGGAATTTACAAGTTCAAGAATTAACCTAGCCGTACCTGTGTCTTCAAGATAAAGGTGGATACCGTTCCACAAGGATTACAGCCACGTCAGTGCGACCAAGAGAGTAGCTGTTACCTAGGATTTAGCGGTAAGCGTCTTCAATTAAGATGCAAGGAACTACGTGTATTAAGGAGGTTAGCATTGATTTGTAGTTAGATATTGTGGTCAATTACGCGATTATTTGGTAATACGAATTGCGTCTTCTCACTTCAGATCCGCTTTCTATAATTATTATTGTCATTGTGTATAGTGAATAAGTTAAGATCTTAATAAACAGATATTAAGATGAATGATATGTCTGGTTCTTCATTATTTCCTTCAGAAACAGGTCGCATAGATAATGTAGAAATGGGATACCTACTGGCACATGCCTCACATTACATCAAGGTATAAGGCCTCCTATTTAAGGTATCCGACTACGTTCGGAACCATGATTTTAAAAAAGCGCTTAAATGAATAATTTTCATCATATTTAGTACCACTTAGATTAGAATACATGTATAAAATTGTTTTAAGGACATTTTGACAAAAAAAAAATTATTTAAATACAATATTTCGGCAAAAAATTAACTTGAATAACCTTTTTTCAAAATGTTCTCTTTTTGTGAAAAATGTTTTTATTATAATAATATTTTTCCTGTATGTAGCTTAGACCTCTGTGCAGAGGCTCAACTATGATTTTTGAAAAATTCACATTGTTTTCAGAGTTACAACCATTTGAAATAATTATTGACGTTTTTTTTCTTAAAAGTAAAACATGGATAAACTTGTCGTAAAACATGGATAAACCCACTTCTAAGTTATATATTTCAAAAATTCTAGTTGAGCCTCTGTACAGAGGTCTGAGCTATATGCAGGCGAAATATTATTATAATAGAAGCATTTTTCACAAAAGGAGAATATTTTGAAAAGTTCTATGGTCTAAAAGGTCATTCTATATTCATTTTTTGTGGAAAAATATATTTTTTTTAACTTAAATAATTTTTTTATTGTAATACTATTCTTAAGACATTTTTATATACATTTTCTAATCTAAGTGACATTAAATATCCTAAATATTATCCATTTATACGCTTTTGCAAAATCGTGGTTCCGAACGTAGTCGGATACTTTAATTTACACGCCGTCTCTAATGGTAAAAAGGTTCCCCATCTCCATTCTCTACTATAGAACTTCGAAACCAAAGAGGGAATAAGTAATAACCCTGTATAGAGTATATGTGTATATATGGTATTCATAAAAGAAATGGCTCAGTGAAAAGAAAAGTCCTTTAGAGATGGGGTCTACGGCCGTCACTTTTTGCCAAAGAGTTTCATGAACGAAAAGGATTAGAACTCTTTCATGTACTCAAAGAATTGAAAGTAATCCACTAGTAATTGAAATGCAAAGCAATTATTCACTATAATAGACAGAACGAACTCTCTTATCTTTTTAATTTGTGTTGCATCCCCTTCCAGGCAAAACGATTCGCACTGATGGAAAGGACAATGCCTGTTAGATCTGCTGTGAAACAAGCTGAAACGCAATTCCAGTCTTTGTTAAAATCCACACAATACCATTTTCTTGAGCATTCGGCGCCGATTTCCGCTCTTTCCTCTCCCCTCTACTCCCAAGAAGATAAAAAAAAAAAAAAGGAGATAAAATTAAAAATATAAAAGCCTAATGTAATAACTGCCTTCTTCCAACCAAGTAACGTTCTTGGAAAACGATGACAACCTCACTGCAAATATACTCGCCAAAAAATGGCGGAAAAAAAGAAAAGACATAATATTAAATAAGAATTGAGTAGACGCATACAACTAAAGGTATATAATTTCCGCTCCTTTTTTGGAAGACTTTTTCTTTTGGCAGTTATCTATTTGTTCCTGGGCTTTACAATGGGCGATGAAGTTTTTCGAGGGTTTTTCTCGATTGGATTGGGCACAATAGAAAGATCGAATAAAAATGCGTTGGTAACAAAGGGAGAAATGAGCTGAAATTGCGTTTGTTAAAAGTTCTCGCAGAGATCTCGGTAAATATATTGGACATATTCGATTCCTGCCCGTTTCTGCGGGTGAAGAAACAACAGAAGTAATTGTTGTGCCCTTAAATGCCCGAAATTCAACAATCGAAACGAATTATACGGAAAAGGCCGATGATTTTTCTGTTGCGAACTGTTAAGTAAGATCGATTGGTGCACACTATTCACCCAAACGCAGTTGTTGAAAAAAATTGCTTTTTGGAAAGAAGTTATGAAAGGCCCTTTTATTAGTTAAACAGGAACATTAAGTATAATTTTTGTTAATGTTGCTTCCGTGATCAAAAATAAGTTGCACATAAGCGTTTGTTTAGGAAAAAGCACAAAAGATAGCTATCTGGCAGAATTATGAATTCGTGTTGCGCAATTTCTTGCATTCATGCAAATTCTCTTAATTATATGTAATCGTTTTCGAAAAGAGCTCTTTTCAAGCGTAATTTTTAATTTGTCATTATAATTTAAATTAGAAATTATTGATTGAATAGTAATCGTATCTAAACAAAGCCTAAGTCATTACAAAAGATAGATTAGGCTGCTAATGAAATGGTAATTTTATTATATTTTATTCGTGTAAGATAATCATATTTTACATTCATATACAAGCAATTAAGTAATTATATCAGCATTGTGCTGTTGACCACTGTTGTTTCATCACAAAAACCTTGAATATGTAATTTCGTCGCAAGCTATTCTATTAAAGTATTTTAAACTAGATGTAGAAACAAAACTATTAAGCATGTTTTGATTAACTGAATATTTTCTTTACTGTCTCGTTTTTCTTAAGGTTTAGTTCTAGTAATTCGGATAAATAACAAAACATAGCAAAAGTAAATTTTTACTATATTTTTATAATTAACAGAAATTGTAATTAACTAAATTTATGTTATATATATATTACTGAAATTGCCCACTCATATATTGCTTTAAATCCGTTTCAGATGCTTCACTTGAGTTTTTTTAAATTTAATCAATAAGGAAAATAATATTTTTGATATCTATTAAAACATACAGCCACAAAGACAGAATTTTAACAGAGAAAGAAAACTTCATCTCTTTCTACGGAGTTAAATTTCAGAGATGAATTTTGATACAGGAGTAACATTTTGAGAGAGACACAGTGTGTACAAAGTTAATTTTGGCAAACATATTCTCAGATAAATATGTAGTTTGTTTTCATACAAGCTATATAAAGTTATTGAATGATAATACATTTTCTGAAAAATTATATAAATATTTAATAAAGATGTTCTCTCTCTGCAGCAGCAGCTCTTAAACTTTCGATCACTGCGGTTCCCTTTATGTATCAGCCTGATTTCACGAACCCTCAAGATT
>BMAV01019039.1:50681-61674 GCA_019973955.1 Trichonephila inaurata madagascariensis
ATGTCTCATCATTTTGATAATCCCACACCTCCGCGTAAGCTAGAGGTGTGGGATTATCAAAATGATGAGACATAATTCTTAATACAACTTTTATTAAGAGTAACTTATAATACTTAAATTCTAATTTTGACAATTATTAATTAAAGTGAGAGTCAAGCCCAATTTAAATCACGTATTTAAGTCAGATCACGCAATTAGATCCTCTATCCTAAATAATCCTGTTATCTAATTACTTATATCTAATATTACCTTTTCCTGTTCTGGTCCCTTGACCTAGAGAATATAATCTATAACTTTATCTATGAAGATTCTTGATCCGCAATGCAGCTAATTCTTGACTGCTTATTCTTGGTCCGCAAGATTTCACACTAAGCTTTGTCACGCTATTGATCAGAATGATTCCACACTACAACCTCTGAGCCTGCTACGCTATGCTATATATGCTATCGCTATTATAGTATATCTCATTTACATGTTACTTTCGTTTATCTTCTTGGTATTGGGTTGGAAAGGTTTTGCCATTAATCGTGGCCGTCAAAGAACATAGGAGTCATGTTAATCAGAAAGGCGCGAGAGACGTCACAGTATGAGTAACTATTAAATAAATTATTACGTAGTTATAGTTTAATCTAAAAATAAAAGTCGTTTGAAAACAGTTATTGAGATAAGGTTTTTCATTTTGGTTTAATTCATATTACCAGCCCCATTTATCGAATTTTAAAGTTATTTGAATACTTATTAAATAAAAGGTATTGCATAGTTATACTTTAATCTAAAAATAAAACTCGTTTGACTTGTTCAAAAACAGTTATTCATGGTTATTCAGATTGTTTATTTTAGTTCAGTTCACGTTCCCGATCAATTATAATTTTAAAGATATATGTGAATACTTATTAAATAAACAATTACATGTAGTTTACTTAATACGTATTGCTACTTATTACACATAGTTCACTGTTAACTAGAATTCGTTGGACTCGTTGTAAAATGGTTATAAAGATAAGAGGTTTTCATTTTCCCGTATGTTTTCGTATTCCCGAAAGTCTATAATTCTAATGATGTATGTGAATAATTATTAATTAAATTGTTACATAGGTATAGTTTACTCTAATAATAGAACTCGCGTTTGGCTCCTTCAAAGTTATTACAGATAAGAGGTTTTCATTTTATTCTGGTCGTATTCCCGAACGTTTATAAGATTAAAGATGTACGAATAATTATTAAATATTTATCATATTTTAATCTAAAAATTGAACTCGTTTGACTAGTTGAAAAATAGTTGTTGAGAAAAAAAAAATGTTTTGTTTTGGTTTAAATCGTATTACCGAACGTTTATAGTTTTAAGAATGCATGGATACTTATTTAATAAACTATTACATAATCATGGTTTATTCTAAAAATAGAACTCATTTGTTTGTTTGAAAAATAGTTACTGAGATAAGAGGTTTTGTTCCTCGAATTCCCGAACGTTTATATGAACGAATTGTAAGAATACTTATTAAATAAAGTATTACAAAGTAGTAGTTTATTCTGAAAATAGAAGTTTGATTTCGACAAAGTGTAGTTAGTAGCTAAGTGTAGCCAAGTGTCATGGTCATTACTTCATGGTTGGAATAATTTCTGTTGAATCGTAGGTTGATGCACGTTAGTTCTTCTGAACCTAAAAACACTAACGTTGGCGCGGTGTGGAAGTTTGAAGCGTGAGGTACGAAATCGAGTGTTATTTTCGTGTTTCCTCCAAAGCAACAATTAATCATCAAAGTATAAAAATTTTTAATTATCATTACAAACAATTAATTATTCATATGTAGCTACGTTTCACACTTTAATTAATACATAACTGTAAAAATGTATTGAATGGAAAACTTGAGGAAGTGAACTACAGTTTTTGAATTTGCGAAAACCTAATGAGAAATATAACTTATTCTCGATATTCTCAGAAAACGAATAAACATGTTGTTGAAAACGTAGTTTACAAGGTTATTAAAATTTAAAAAAATGAAAATACGATATATTTCGAGTTTAAAAGATGATTCAAATTCCCCCCTCCTCCCCCGAAAGAAATCTTTTCAGTAATTCATTTTCCAGTAAAATGTTTACATTTAATAGCAAGATATTAAGGCAGGAGAGAATCTGTTATTGATATATGATGGAACGGGGCGCCATATTTGGAAAATATTGACTGTTGCCGTATCAAAGGATCATGTTGTGAAGGTTGTTTGTATAAAGACATGCTACGTTTGTGAAATCGTTTGATCTTGTTTTTAACGCATATTTCTTTGAAATAATCTTATTATGAGTTATTTCTCAAAAAGATTAAAAGTAATTCATTTTTTTTTTATATTATTTTATAAGGAACACTTTCTCCGTATAACAGAACCAATTTATGTTAACGTTTCCAATATTTATAATATTCAAAGCCGCTATATTTTTACTCTATTTTAGAAACTGATTATTTTTTATATTAATATCTAGTTCTTACGTCGTTGTAGTCCTCTATTACAGGAAAAGGGAATGATGATGTTTATATAGAAGCATTCGAAAATACGTGGAACGTGTGATATCTTGCACGAATCATTTGCGGAATGAAAATTTCGAAATTGTCGCACCTTAATGCCAACTTCGACTCTAATGATTTCAGTCTTCAAAGTTTATAAGATTTATTACTATTTTGGGACATAATGTTTTTCTCTTTTCCTTAGAAGTGGAATTAAATTTGTGAACTATTGTATATTTCCGAATATGAGCAGAAAGGGCCTTTATTGTTCGAAAATCTATCCAAACTTCCCAACTTGTAAATTAAAAAAATAAATCCGGTATATGAGTGGAAAGAAAAATTCGAATACGGTACAGAATCATCGACCTATGCTTTATGTACTGGAGGAAAAACTAGCTGCACGATGATCATATGCATTCAGACATCCCTATGAGGGAAAGTGAATGCTGAGAACAATTTTAAAAGTTGGATTTAGGGACTTTGAAGAATTTTTTGTGACTTTTTTTCCACTTCAGAATAAAATCCCCATTCTAAATACCCCAAAATAAAATTAAAATTGCTTGCACATGAGTTGCATATTTCCCCCCAAAATTATAAGATACGTATATAAATCGACCCCTTACTTTAACTTTAAAAAGATGCTAAAATGTTAGGATTCTTTAAAAAGTTTTTCATAACTAAAAAAAAAATACATTATGCGTTTACTTTTAAATCAAGCGCATTTTGTTTACCTATGTCCGTTTATATTATTGTTGACAAATTTTTACTTTAAAAAAAAAGTTTCTGCAAAAGGCAAAAGTTGGCAACAACGAAGCACATGGCTGGAAACACGTGAATGCATTTATCATGTGACTATGACGCCGCATGAATTTATGAACTGATTGGTTGAAAAAACGTGATTGTAAATACCATGTGACTATGACGTCACACGAATTCAGCCATTGAATTTTTTTTGATGTTTATTATATTTCAAACAGAAATATTTAATAACATTATTGAAATAAATTTATTGTACTAATTGTTTTTAAGGTATCCGACTGCTTGCTCTTTTTTTCTTTTTTTTTTAAAAAAAAAGATGGAAAGATGGAAATTTTTTTGCGGTTTTTAGATTTAATTAGTACATTTTAAGGGAGAAAAAATGGAATTAAGAAGAGGAAAAGAAATTATTTTTATTAAAGTGGGTGAAAATTACAAAAACGGAGCCCACGCTGTGCAAAAAGTGTATGAACAAATTCTCAGTTTTTCAATTTTGATGTGTTATTTTGGTATTCATTTTCGGAATGACCTTCAGGATAAGAGATATTTTATCTTTTACAAAAACTAGAGCACTTTGTCTTAGTTATTATATGAAATTGCTTAAAAAACAGTGATTATATTCGCATGAGGGACTGTAAATTTTTTAATAAATCAGTGATTGATAAATCTGAAGGTTAAAAAACTTCTACTATTACACAGAACGTACACAAAAAAATTCAGTTAATTATTCTTAAAACTTTTTGAGCAATCACTGTCCCCGTTTTAGTTTTTCGAAAAAAAAAAACACATTTCAAGTGTAAAACGCATTTTTAAGTTTGATATCTCGTTAAAAGTTATGGCATCTACTTTTACTAAAACACTTGTAATTTTTGTTTTAGTGAATGGAAAATAAAAAAATTGGGTGCTTTTACAAAGCTTATAAGATGGTATATAAAACAAAATCATAAAAAAAATTGTCAATTTTTGAAAAAATTAACGATTTTAGGGTAATCGCTTACCTTAAAATAGGAATTATAATTAACTTGTTATTATAATATTTCTAATTGTATTTAGTTTTCCATATACTGGGAACATAAAACAGAACAAAAAAATAATTCATATAAATAACAAATTGAATCTATTTTTTTACAAGACATAAATGGGCCCCTATAAAACATTTTCTTTGTGTTATACTTCCATCAAAAAAATATTATAACTTGCACAAAACAAAAACACAAGCTAATTTCCATTAAAATCAGTTAAATAATTTTATTCACACAAAGCTGTTTTCTAACGTGAACGTCTTATGCTATTTCAGGATATATATATTATTTCGGTACGGTTACGGAAAGAAAGCGAAAGCATTGCCATTAAAGGGTAGCAATGCTATTTCCTGGTTGAGGGGGTTCAAAAACATTTGACACACAGCCCATTGCTAAGTGCCATTTCATTTGATTGCACAAGATAAGTGGCACTCATTGAAAACCGCATTTGAATATGGTCAGTTGCTATGGAGACCGGAGAAGAAGCGAAATGCCGAACTACCAATCGAACCGCCATTGTTGTATTAAGGAAAAATTAGTTTAGAAAAAGATGTTTTTCTTTTACAGGAGGATTTCAATTATTTATTTATTTATTGTTGTTTGAGCGCCTTGATAAGAAATGTTTAATTTATTATTAGTTAAAGTTTTTTTTTTTACTTTTTAATTATTTTTTATATTGTTAAATGATTATAGAGTACGACAATTCATGTATTCGTGACACACATAAAAATGTGCTATTTTGAATAAACAGGAAATGATGCTTCATGTTAACGAATCTGAACCTTAAACTTTTGTAAATATAGTAGGTGATTTCATTTTACGACTTAAGAATATTTTTTTAACTCACAAACGCTGAAGAATCTTTTAAGAACAATGACAAAAAAAAATTGTCCTTATATAAAACTGATGTTCTATTTTCAGTTACAGCTACTTCTAATGGTTTCATTTCACAAATAAGGAATATTAAACAATTCACACATGAGTAAATTTCAACTTAGGTTTTGATTATAAAATGTCACCCTCCCCCCTTCTGAATACTGTTCTAACGAAAATTCTTTAAAAAAAAGGTGAAAGAATGTACAAAAGGCAGTTAAAAAAATCATTATAATTATAATGTCTCCAATGTGTTAAATATCTTGTAGTGGATTAGTTTTAAACATTCTTATAACTAATGTTTCATAATTTTAATTAAAATAGTCGTCAACCACTCACTTCACTGGGAATTTCATCATTAAGTATGATTATATATATTGTTTTGAAGTTATTGATATCCAAATCTTAGAAATAAGCTTTCCATTGTTTCCTTGCCCCTTGACGTAAAAAAATACAGGTCTAAAAAGGACTTCCATTCCCTAAAATGAAAATGTATTTATCTCTTACACTCCCCCAAAGAAACATGCTTGCCAATTTTCAAGTCTATAGGCCTAATAGTTCAAAAACGTTAATTTGACACCTATAACTCTCTCATGACCCCTTGCAATCCCCTTAGGAGTTGATTTCCGTTTAACCTGTTCCTTGTCCTTAGCGAAACACTATTCAACAAAAGAAACCTGCTTACCTGTTTCCAATTCTGTAGGTTTAATGATTCAAAAACGAGCTTTTTCTTAACTATAACGTCAATTTCCACAAAAATCGTTCTTAGTGGACCTTCACTTAACAGAAGAAACATGCGAGCCAAATTTCAAGTCGGTTTGTTTAATAGTTCCGGGGATCTTGTAATGAGTGAGCCAATCACTTTTCTCAGTTATATATTTTGATAATTCCGATATTAGAGTTGCTTTTTTTATGTATAGATAACATTTATTTCAATATTTAACTAATAGCTGTTTCTAATATTAATTATTAATGTAATTAGTGAGAAAGAGTAATTCTATTGTTCGAGTTTTATCTTGGTGTTTGAAGATGATTGTATACCAGGGGTATCAAACTCGTGGCCCACAACGAACATTTTTGCGGCCCGACTAATATTTCGGCGCACAGTAATATATAATAGAATTAAAAAAAAATTCCTCTCGAAATAGGAGAGATAGTAGCAGAGAAGAGACGTCAAGTGTCACGACATAAACATTGAATTTTTCTCGCTTTTTTACATGTTTATTACAATGTATTATTCGAAATAAACATAAGTTTCTGTTAATATTGATTTTTTTTGTGGCCCACCTTAAGTTAACCCTTGTTTGTTAAGTTAGTTTTTGAGTTTCACCCCTGTTGAACAGTATTAAAGCATACACACCACCATATATGTTGGTTGTAATAGTGTTTGTATAATAAAGAATTTTGTTGTTCACATATTACACGAAATTTAAAAATACATTACTATTCAAATCATAGGCTCTACAATAGAACAAATTCAATTCAAACCTCTGTTTAACAGGAAATTTAAAATAAATGAGGATTTTGTTTTGGAATAAAAAAAATGTATAAAATAGGTACACATAAATACTGGTAAAATGTATAAAATAGGTACACATAAATACTGGAAAAAATAAAAAATATTCTAATATCTTTTTTTTTAACATTGATCGGGTGTATTTTTACGAAGTCCACATATCCTGATTTTTAAAATATAATTTTTTTTACTAAAATTCCTTTTATGAAAGATATAATGAAAGACAGCTACACAAGGTCAATAAACTATTTTATTTCGAAAAGTGTAACAGATGTTTTAAGAAGCTAAAATTTTCTTTATAAACTTGTTTCATTGAATTCTTAAGTAAAAAAAAAATTATAACAATCTGAGACAGCCAGTAAAATTTTACTACCAGAACATTTTTACCATTACATTTTAGTACCACTATTTATCATAAAAGTAATGGTATGCTGTTACTATTCATCAAAGATTTAGCATTGATAATTCGACAGTCATAATTTGTTCCTTGCAACTGAAAATGTCATACAAAATGAATTCAGTTAAAGTTAAGATTACATTTTCAAAATTGTTTTTCTTCTTAATTTGAAGAATTCTTTTTTTTACATTGTGTAACTAATACAGGTTCATTTCAGTGATAATTTTTCTTATTTACTTTTTATATATAAAAGCAGTAGTTTTTTGAAAGGAATATTTGAATGGAGAATAAGTAGAGAGTACAACTTTTTTAAGAAATATACACTGTAAATTACGAGATAAAAGTACATAAAATACGTCAGCAGAGTAATTAAAAGGTACATTTAAAAATCGAGTTTACAGAAATCTATAGTCTCGTGATATTCAACATTTTTTATAATCCATATCTGTTGATTAACCCCTTTTAAGTTATCTAGAACAATTTTATGAAGGTTTTTAATATTCTTTGAGTACTATACTATATTTTGCTTTAAAAAAATATTACTGGATATTTTTTGCAATATTTGTTTTTATAAGCAAATATTTTGTAAAGTGTTTCATCTTGTAATATTATCTTTAAATAATTTTCGGGGAAATATGACATAGTTGGGACATTCAAATAATAAAAGTTTGAAAAAGATGTCTTAGATTTTAAGAATAATCTTAGATTTATACTTAGTTTTTTTTATTATTGAAATTCAAATTCTGGAGCAATTTTAATTTTAAAAAAAATTTATCATTGTACTTCAATAATTTTTTTTTCGATAACTCTTCTCTTTTTAAGGTTAAAATACATTATGGATATATTATAATGCATTTTAACTTTGGTTTAAATGTTCTTATTTTTATATTACTAATTTTTTAACAGTATATTTTCCTCTACTATTATTTTTATTATTTTATTTCATATTCAAATTTGGTTTCTTAAAAATCACCGATTACTTTGACATATATCAACTACTAATAAATCAAAAATTTGGAAAAAAGAATGCCTCTTTATTAATAACTAAATTTGTCCGGATGAAATTAAATGGAAAGCATTGCAAATAAATGTCTTCAAAGAATTAAATTGCCAAATTCTATATCAACATTATTTTTATGTATTTCCTGAAAATTGGGACTAAAATAATATTTCAAATAATTATCTAAAATGTGAATATATAAAATTCAGTATCATTTATAAATTTTAAATGACCTCTTCCAAAAACTAGACCCGTGTTTCTTTACTTATAACAAATAAAATATTCTTTATGATAACTTTTGATTTCTTTTTTGCATTAGGGATTTTAATAACAGCAATGAATTTTTAAAGCAGACAATTTGCGAGAAAAATGCTTTTTCACCTGTTTACAGGCAAGTGTTTAAAAAAAATAATTTTGAAATAATTTAAAATTAAACAATTCAATGAGGATTTTTTTTTATTTATCTCAAAGTTGTACTGTGTTTTTTTCTTATTTTACATAATTAATTTGAAAATCTATTGAAAAAAATCATATACATAAGGAAGATATAATTAGAAAAGCATTGTTTAAATTTAATGATTATAATTTATTTTAAAACATACTCGTCACTTATGCATGCAGTGTTGTTCAAAATGTTTACTTGTTTTGATTTTTAAGGTTAACAATTTATATGCGTATACAGGTAAACGTTTCTGAAATTAAAAAGGGATCTCGCAAGTCGTAATTTAGAAGACGAGACTAAGCGAGTTGAGTTATTTGAGCAATTATTGAATTATGCGCCAGATCAATTTCTTATATTCTCATTAATTTGAAATTGTGCGAATATTCAAATAAAACCCTAATTGCAAAGCTTATAATAGTTCACAAGTTCTAATAATTCTGTTTGCCGATTTCTGTACAATGATAAGCTCCTTTTTATTATAAAATAGCTCCTATTTTTGCAAAATTATCTATAGATTTATAGTGCAGAAAAAAAATCTATATAACAAGGTTTTCTAATCTATGAGTAAAGTTACAACAAGATAATTGAAAGGAATGTTTACAATGATCTTAACAATTAGTAGTTAAAACTTTTAAACAAAAGGGAGTGTATTTTAAAAACCTATTTATTATTGTCAAACAACTTGCGTTATAAAGTCTTAATAAGTGAATAATTTAATTGATTAGTTGTTGACGTGAAGCCCATTCGGTATCGTGGTTAGTGACGCTGACTGTGGGGCCGTAGGGCCTGGGTTTGAATCCCGGAGAAGACATGGATATGTGTATATGTATAGTGCCCTTGTGGCATGGGGTTACCCTAAATAGCCATCGAGTCTTCGAGAGGCATGGTTTGGTATATGCATGCAGGTTATCCTAAGTTGAATAGATTTTTCTTAAGTTGCTATAAAAGTTGCCAAGTGACCGCCAGTGAGTGAAGAAATATGATCTGATTTTCATTTAATACAAAATGACAAAAATGCTTGTTTAACACTATTGTATCAAATTTAAACCCTCCTAGGTTCACATTTTATTTCTGGATTATGGTTCAAAAAATGTCAATTTGCTTATGCTTTTTTTCAAACATATATATTTTTTTAAACATAATAGCACCATTCACATACAAAATTTCCTAAAAATTAATGTAAAAAAATCTATTTAAATAAATGAGTAATTTACCTGTAAAGTTGGCTTTTTGAATGGCAGAAATCATTAGATTTCGGAGTCAATTCATACTAACTATAAGTATAAAGCTTAGAACACCTAGCTTTTACCTTGAATTACAAATTTTATTTAGATCTTTGGTATTTACAAAATTGAGTGTGAAATTGTTAATCAAAATTTGATCGCGTATGATAAATTCGAAAACATGGTACTGCACATAACCCAACAACGAAATCTGGACAGATGAATCTTTTTTGTTTCTCTTCTTACATTCTTCCGTTTTCTGTCTCTCCTTCAGCAGCAAATGATACACTGTCGTGTTGGATTAGTTTTCTTCTCTGTTGGGAGAATGCAGTTAACAAAGTATCTTTCAGACAAGAGTGAGAGGTAAGGGGAGGGTCGAAAGGACGTTTTTCTTTTTGCAGAAAATTCCATCGAGTGGAGCTTTTCAATTATTCAAAATTATAAAATGCCCGTGTGAAATAATTCGGGAAAGACCGACTGCACAGTGTAAATTTTCACAGTGCCCGAGCTAAATTCTTGAGGATCCAGGATGGCACGTTTCGCCTGCCCGAGCTCAGTTCAGGAGAAACCGAGCAGGGGTTAATTCAGAACTAAAGTATTTTAATTAATTATTTATTGACAAGAACCAAATTTCAGTATAGAGAATGCGTAGAACCAGTTGCGCGCCGTCTCAAAAATCATATACAACCTCTGACAATAAAGTTCAGTGAATGAAGTCATAACGGCCGATCTGGCAACACTGGAGAAACAAAACGCTGCACATGCATAGCGGCAGGTATCGACCTTCAACCTCCACCGTTGTTCAGTTGAGCGTCGTTTGTGTTCCATGTAAGACTTGTTTTACAAAGTTCTTGTTCAGTGCGTCGGTTCTTAACTGAGAACCGGAAAATGAACGAACAAAACATCAATTTAAAGTTTTGTTTCAAGCTTGGCAAGGCACCGAAAGAAACTTATGCGATGCTGGTACGTGTTCATGAAGATCAAGCACTTTCCATGAAGTGTGTATACGAGTGGTTCGTCCGTTTTCGAGAAGGTCGGGAAAGTCTTTCTGACAAAACCCGTAGCGGAAGACAGGTGACCTCCGTCAGTGATGAAAACATTGAGAAGGTGAGGAAATTAATCATGAAACATCGTCGATTAACTGTGCACATGAACTGCAGATTAACTGTGAATCCGTGTGACAAATTATTACCCAGTATTTAGGGATGAAAAAAAAGACCCCAATACGCTCAAGAGTCATGGTTTTTGATCACGACAATGCTCACCT
>BMAV01019039.1:61774-74567 GCA_019973955.1 Trichonephila inaurata madagascariensis
TGAACATCCACAATACTCGCATGATCTCTCAATCTTCCAGACTTCTTCCCATCTAACGAAACGTGACGAGGCTTTTGAACTATATCCCAAAAGAAGACTTCTTGCAAAGTTTCCAGGACATGTATAGCATATCTCAGCGGTGCGTAGTTATGAGAAATGACTATTTTGAAGGACAGTAAGGTAACTTTTGTGTTAATATTTCATCTGCGTTAATGTTACAGGACTATTCACCGAACTTTATTGTCAGAGGCTGTAGAATTGTTCAAAGAAGTGTGCGATTGCACGAAGAGACTACTTTGAAGGATATTAGTCTGATATATTATTTTATCTAAAATAGAGTGTTTCTTATGAATTAAAACCCACCTTTTGAGTCCATCTCTTATTTTTTTTAAAGTTTTTTTTTTATAACTTCGAAATATATGTGTATGTCATTTAATTGACTTCATCATTATTTTTTAGGGAAAACAGTTAAAACACAATAAAAACAATGAAATGCAACAGTTAAAAAATGGAAAAAGTGTCATTTCTAATTTTTATCAAAAGAGTGAAAATACTATCTTAAATGTAATGCAATAAAAAGTGAAATGACTCAGATTTCATATTTGAGTATAAATTACGCAGAAATATTATTCAACTTAACATTTATTCAATCTTAAAATCTTAATATACCAATATCTTATCGGCAACCTCTTAGTGGGAGCTGAAAAAATATCGGAAAATACACTTAATTGATACTATTAGTCTTGAATCACAGCCAAGAGGTTTTCCAATTTCATCTAAATCTAAGAGTTTTAACCTAACTCGTCAGTTCTACTGAATATTCAAACACTTACTTTATAATTATCACAATCTCAATTTCCTCATTTAATAACAATTTCAATTTCCTCACTCACAATTACAACCTCAACAATCAAACAACCCATAAAATGGAGTGCCCTATAGGTTAATGTGAAAAACATACCATAAATGATTAACGATTTTTTTAACCAGTTTAACCAGCAAGGACTCGTTCACGTTCAAAGCCTTTTAATTTGTCAAAAATTACAGTTAATAAACAATTTATACAAAAAAAATTGTAAATTTAAATTTTTCACGTCGATTGCAGTATTGTATCTGTTGAACATTCAAAGCATTATTACTTATTAAGATTATATTAGATCTGACATATACATGAGATACACAGTTTGTATCACAATTTTGAAAAAAAAATTACTTAGTTTTAGAATTAATCCAAAATATACAGAAGCTTTTGTACAAAATCACTTCACACTTTTGTCATTTAAATATTAGAAAAGTGCTCTATAATCATAATGGATTTGCAGAAACATCAATAATTGTCAATAATAAAGGAGCCCACAAAATAACTTCTACAATTTTAAATTAAATATTCTTAATATTAATGGACAAAAAGATGACTAATAAATGGTTTATAAATGTAATATTTTAATACAATTCACAAACGCGGAAATTTTACATAATTTTTGTTTCCTTAACCTTTCTCATTATATTCGCGACAAATTACATTTTTCTGTGTTTATATATTCGCAGAAATAATTAAATTTGTGTTAGGGCCTTGACATCCTTAATTTGATTATTTTCACTATCTAGTTCCCTCTTTTTTTCTTCAGGAAAATTGAAGAATCTCCCGTTAAGAATAACTGTACTTAAAGTTTAAAATAGATAAATACACAATGAATTTTTCTTAGTAAATTAAAAATATTTACTTATTTAGTTTCGGTAATCTTAGATTATCAGAAAAATCAGCAAACAAACATTTATGTTTTCTTATGAGACAATAAGCTAATTATTTCCCCTGAGATTAACAATGAGTGAAAACAGACACACGTTTATCAAAGCCAAATTAAAATTTAAATTTTAGTGCTTAAGGAAGTTTGCATTACTAGCATTGTTTGCCTAACGAAAGTCACATGCACATATATTTATTTATGTTTTATTGTTCAATAATTATTATAATAAACTTAAGGGACTATCAGTGTATGAATAATTGAGGAAAAAATCCTAGCATTTTTTTTTTTTCGATCGTTATTTTTCTGTGCATATGTATTTTACTTTTTTCATGTTTTTTAGTTCGGTAATGAAATCATTTTAGCTATACTTAAGAGTGGAAGAAGTCTTTTTTGACTATTATAAATAAATTTGCTAAATTTTGAATTTGAGTAAGAGTTTATATAATAATTAATTGAAAGTGATTCTTAATCATTAAATTTTAATTATTTTAGAAGGAACATGTACTTTAGAGCCTCTTGAATGTACACATATTGCGCGAATTCCATTTCATATCTTAATTTTTGTTTTATTTTTTTCAGACAGACTGTGTATTGTAACGAATTTTGTGTAAAAATAGTTTAAATAATTTATATTTGGATGTGTAATGCATTTATATTACTTTATGTTATATTTATTTTATATTAAAATCGTAGTATTTGCAAACAACGCCGTTCCTTATGTTATAATGATGATTCAATGGGAATTTGGCGAAATCTTGGCGATAGAGTCAAGTTGGCGACTGCGGCGACCATGTTGGTGACCATTTTTGGCGAGTTCGGAACCCTCTGGATTCTTCGAAATTTGTGGAGAAATGCACTAATTTCAAGACCTATGACCTAAGTGGATCTTTCTCAAAGGATTTGCGAGGTCTATGAATAGAGATATGCTCACTGAAACTAGTCAGTATTGTTTTGACTAGCGATGAGTTAATGTTGCCTTGTCGCCAGCCTAATCGCCAGTCTCTTCACGGTCAAGTGTGGCCTTGACCGTGAAGAGACTGGCGATTAGCTCGGCTAATGAATAGGACGAGTTGTGCTTGTGAATAATCTTTTACATACGTGTATTTTAATCACTGATAGTTGTGTCTGAGCGCTGTAGAAGGTGTGAAGCTCTTTTGATATTTATTCTGCGAATATTGCTGCCAAATCCTATTTCAAGGATTGGGTTTTCGACAGTAAATTCTCATCACTCTTAATGAGCTGTTCTGTTCTTTCTCTTATGGCTGATCTACATAAAATCCTCGAACCACCGATCAACGTAACAGTATTAAGTGTAAAATGATAAGGACTTTAATGTGTAACACGCAACGTGTTGGGTGACTTGTGGAAGCTAATGAGATGGCATCTGTTGGAAGAAAAGTCTTCACACAACTTCTCAGATGCCTCGTGAACTTCATGCGGCCACACGAACTTAAATTTCAAGGTTACAATTTCTAAAAACTTACATAATAGATGTTTGATTCCGAGAGAACATAGACACAGGAACAGGAATCAGTAGGGAAAGGGTTTACTTATCAATGAATCATGATTCTACTTAATCATTTTATTGTCTTCTGGAGAAGAGATAGAGAACTTCAACATCCGAAGAAGAGGCATATGACAGAAAAGATTTGAAGATCTAGTACAGTGATTTCCAAAGTGGTCTACATGGACTCCCATGGGACTATGACGACTTGCAAGTGTTCCATGTAAGCGAAAAAATAATTTGGGGGTTCATGAGGTGTAAATGGGGCTCTATGATAGTGGCTCTTATTAAACCAGATACTGACTTTAATTTTAAAACAAAATTTAATCAAGTGGAAACCAGATTTTACCTATTTAACAGATTTATTTACTAAATTAATGAGCTTAATTTGCAGTAAAACAGTATAAATTTTATTAAAACAACAAATATTTCAGTGTTTCTTTCCAGAATTAAGCTAAAGCAGTATAACATTGGAGGTCGTAAATTTTCTCAATTTGTCACAGACAATCTATCAGGATGCTTTAATCTACGTTTACATTTAAGGTATCCGACTACGTCCGGAACCGTGATTTTTCAAAAGCGTATAAATGGATAATTTTTATGATATTTAATTCCACTTATTATTAGAATACATGTATACAATTGTTTTAAGGACATTTTGACAAAAAAAATTATTTAAATACAATATTTTGGCAAAAAATTAACTTAGAATAATCTTTCTTCAAAATGTTCTCCTTTTGTGAAAAATACTTCCATTATAATAATATTTTGCCTGTATATAGCTCAGACCTCTCTACAGAGGCTCAACTAGAATTTTTGAAATATATAACTTAGAAGTGGGTTTATCCATATTTTACGACATTAGAGGGGAGCTATTTTAAGAAAAAAACACCAATAATTATTTCAATGGGTTGTAACTCTGAAAATAATGTGAATTTTTCAAAAATTCCAGTTGAGCCTCTGCAGAGAGGTCTGAGTTATATACAGGTAAAATATTATTATAATAGAAGCATTTTTCACAGGAGAACATTTTGAAAAAAGATTATTCTAAGTTAATTTTTTGCCAAAATATTGTATTTAAATAATTTTTTTTTTCAAAAGGCCCTTAAAGCAATTTTATGCATGTATTCTAATCTGAGTAACACTAAATATCATGAAAATTAATGCGCTTTTTTAAAATCACGGTTCCGATTGTAGTCGGATACCTTAAAAGCCCTTTATTCAGGTTTTGAAACTAGGTTTCAGAATGATTTGACTATGGTTTGTATTACCATATTCAGAATCAATTCATATGATCACATTGAAATAAAAATTTCATATTATAATAGGAACTGATCGAAATAGGCACTAACGATGATCTTATAGTAAAGTTTAGAAACGGATACATCAATTTTGGCTTTGAAAAGACATACCTTTTACAGAATATCATGAGAAAATCTTAAATTGCTTTTCCTAGTGAGTAGTGAGGAGTTTCAGCATGGTTGCCGATCTCCAAAACAAAAAAAAAAAAAAAAAAGAAAAAGAGAAAAAAACTGGTCATTACTAACATAGGAGATTTAGGGTTAAATCTTGAAAAGATTGATACCAATTATAAAAAATTTGCTATAGAAGAGCACAGATTCATCCCTCCCATAATAAACATTTGTTTGTTGATCAGTTATTTCATGTATTAATTAAATTTCAATTTAATTAACGTGCATTTAAGTTTTAAACTCTATACTTCAATACATTGAGAATTTTATTTCTTTTTAAGTACGTAGCTCTATATCGGCTGTCAAAAAGACTTTTTAAGTTGATAAATTTGCAAAAATTCAATATTAGGTAAGTAGGGGTCTACCCCAAACAAAAAAATATGACAAGTGGTCTCTGAGGTAAAAATGTTTGAGAACTGATCTTGTCCGTTATCATGTTGGTCGGTTGCTTTGACTTATCTTCTTTGACAGTGTTTCTGTAAGGTTTTAAGTTTTGGAGACCTATGTGCTCTCTTCAGAGGTACAGATGGTCTTTATTTCATTTTCGTGGATGGAAATGCTAATTCACAAGGGCTCGTCTAGGCAACAAATCTTTGGGAACTGAGAATATTTACTTGAAAGAGATTGGCTAACCACTTTTCTCAGACTTTAATCTTATAGAATATGTTTGGGATGCTCTTGGAATGAGGGCAACTATTTATGCTTTCACAATAACTGGACATTTTTCCTTTATTTTGCTGCATTAAATCGGAAGCATAACAACTAGATATGAAGGGGGAATATGGGAGGATATGAATATATAGTTCTTATTAAAATAATATGAATATTTTTACTTATTACGTTTTTTCCCTCTATACTCGCATTAGTTTAGAATTCTTAAATTGATTTTAAACAATATATATCAATAAAATAAAAGAATAATAATAAATTACATACAAATATAAAAAAAAATATTAATTAAATTTTAAAAGTTAAAAGTCTTCTCGGTATTAGATCGTCTTCCATTCCAAGCAGATCACATGCCAAATTTGTATTCCTTAATACTATTTTCATTCAAGTAAAAAAATGTACAAAAAACACAACATCACCATCTGTGATGCATAATCATACGCGTGTGTACAAGTCGCTGACGAATTCGATCGACACATTCAGAGGGTTGATAGTAGGCAGCATGTAGACGACAAATTAACATAGAACATGGGGTCGCAAACCACGTTTAGTTGGTCAAAATCGCGATAAAGTAGTCGTCGGGAGGTCGATGAAGCGGGCAAGGGGGAAAGTCAAAAGAATACGGGGATATACATATACTACCCGAATGCCTCAATGGCACAAAATACCTTGTTTCTTCACCACTTACTTCCGCAATTGCTGCAGGATGTACCAACTATTGCGCACTAAAATGTGTGGTTCATGCAGGATGGTCCACACGCCACCTACTTGCTACATATCCCGGAAGGTGAATTGGATGGGGTGGATCCATTGCTTGGTTTCTACACTCCCTAGACCTCAATTCTTTGGATTTTTCTTCTGGGGCCACCTGAAATCGCTTGTGTATGACACCTTGTATATACTGGGTGTTGACGAGTCTACTACATATGTAAACTACATACAGACTACAAAATACAAAATAGACTACATATGCAGTCTCTTATTCATAATGTAAACAAAAATACAACGAAATTATACAATGAAAAGAAATAATAAATAGTAAATGAAATTCCGTGTATATATATATATATATGAGTAAATAATTGTGCTCATTGACCCTTAGATTTTAAATTGAGGGAAAGATATGCTTTTAAACTTTCAAACATATTTTTCCTCTTTCATTGAATTCCAATCAGCAGTATACTGTGACCAAAGATGGCACCAAGGATGAGATTGCTTTCCCGGCGCCGCTAATGGAAACCGAGCTGGAAAAAGACGTCGTCAACTCATTTGCATAAACAGGGCTTCTCGTAAAAAAGAAAGTGTTTTTTCCTTCCCCATTAGCCTCGTCCAGATGACTTAAAAACGCGGCTACTTCTACTCAACGACTTTCTTTCCTTCTTTTTTTTTTAATATTTATTTTTGTTAAATTTTTATAACTTTCTTTTCCGTGTACTGGGGGGTTGCCACCTTAACGTTTATTGCCGTGCTCTGTGAAAGGGGATACGAGTTCGATTCAAACGATAATGTGGAGGGTAGTTTTATTTTGGATACAAAGGACCCTCTTTTTTTGACAACTTAACCACAAGTCGGGGAATTTATTTTCAATAGAACCATGAAAATCTGGGATTAAATAGTTAAATTAACTCTTTTTTTTTCTAGTTGGGAATCTGATATGAGCTTTATTGATGAATAAATTATTTTCGGTGGTTGAGCTTGTTTGTTATTATCCAAGTTTAAGTTTTTATTGTAATCAGGGTTGCTTTTAATTTTGAAAGGCAAAATTTTAAGGCAAAATAGTAAGTATTTTAATTCGAAATTAGTAAAATATATTTTATTATTCGTTAAGCTTGTTTGTAATGATTGAATTTTCCTTTTATCTTTCATTAATAGTGATCCATTAAAAGTAACTTGTAAATATTTATTTGAACAATTCCTATTAGTGTATGTATCATAGTATTTTTATAATACAGAATGACAACAGATTACAGACTTATTGAAACAGAACATAGATGCAAGCAAACTATTGCAGGATACCATTGACGCACTCAAGATTTTTTTAAAAAGTGTGAGAGTAGGGGGGGGGGGCAGGCTCAAAAGTGCACCATTCTCGTATCATTCCCCAATACGTCAACAAACATTTTATTATGATTTTGTCGATTGCGGCAACAAAAAACAGTAAAAAAAATAATTATATAAATAATTAGCATTAATTAATAAATTGATTTATTAATAACAAATACTTAATTGAATACTTCGTACTGTATGCATAGGATTAAAATCAATTGCAAGAAATGAAGGGAGATGGGGAGGGGGTTCGAACCTGTAGATCTCCCTTCCCCCTTGTGTGTGCCATTGAAGGATCCTATTCATCTGTACAGGAAAATGTAGCAAAAATATGAAGTAATTCTTTTATTCAACAAATTTCTGTACCTTAATAGAGTTAAAATTAAGGTAGTACAAAATTTTTACGCAAGTAAAGATTTATTTTTGAAGGTTAGTGCCCCTGTTTAATTTTATGCAATGCGCGCGCACACACACACACACACGAAACTGAATATCTTTGAAATGGGATATTGAGACTAACAAAAAATCAACTACTTATATTAATATGATTGTGTTCATATATTTTGTTCGATTTTTAACAGAATACATTAATTTTATAACTATAATTGTTTCAATGCTTTACTGCATAATATTCCTATTAAAATGAATTAAATTTATTGATACTTTGCCAATCTCATCAGTTATGGTGACCAGCATAGAACCTCTAGTTATGTGCGCAATTGGTACAGCAATCGTCGGCCTAAGAGAGGAAGTCCCCTTAGCAATGCTGAAAGCAAGGAATGGTTGCATAATGAAGTAAAATATGTCTCTCTGGCCCGTTGTACGGATGTTGCTGCGTCGTTCTATGAACGGGTCTTTTTTAAGACTGAATTATCCTCATACACTCACAAGGACACTCAACATCCAGAGTATTTTGGACAGCTTGCTTTCGAGACTATTCATAAAATCCTGTGTGACGCGTTACAGATCTATACTGATGGCAGAATTGATGTAGGCGTTGTCTCGGGTAGTGGAATTTTTATCAAAAAAGGGAATGGTATTAGGATCTGTAAGAAAAATTCTAACTACTGCTAAGTTTTTCTGGTAGAACTCTTAGCTATTGAGGAGGCTTTGCAATTTTGCTTTACTGAGAGTGTCAATACAGATATTCGGATGTTGAGAGATAGCCGAAGCTCTATTCAGCATCTATCTGAATGGTGGAGGCATGGTGACAAAACCACAACGAGTATATTGTCCAGCTATTAAATAGCTTGAGTGCCAATGTTAAGATTTTATTTCAGTGGTTACCGTCGCACGTGAATGTATGTCTGCGGAAATGAGATTGCAAATGGCTTGGCTTGTGAGGACAGCCATAAAGGTTCTAAACATGATGGCTGCCTTACTTTTTCAGAAATTGTTACCTGGGTCACACAAGATATCAGTTTCCCCTGGAGGCAGGCCCTCGTACATGAGTAGTATGAAGAAAATCATCCTGTTTCTGCTTTGCAAGCAGTAGACGAGATGAAACTACTCTTGCTAGGCTTCGCAGTGGACATACTCGAACTCAACCGCATGTGGCGCGTCTTAAAATTAACCCTCCTTGTCCGAATTGCAATGTGACTCAAGCCGCTCCTGCCCACATTTTGGCTTGTATTGGTTGCCATAAGAGCCAGCTGCTGTCAAGTCCTGCTGCAGTTCTTCATTGTACGGGTTACATGGACTTGATCTAGATGTTTCTGTCGATCAATTGGGATAACAAGCAACCACAACAAATTTATTGATTTATAAGGAATAGGAAAACGTATGTCCTAATATATAATATTTTGATTTAAAAAGGTACCGATACCACTAAAAATATAGAAATATAAGGGACAATTGAAAAAGAGTAATATTAAAGCATTAATTAGCGTTTATCTTCAAGTTAAAGTACAATTACTTGACCATAGTTGAAAATTACGAGTTCCATCACCAATGATTCTCCTGTTGCTTTATAGTACGACGTAAATGAGCAAACTGCTTTTGCTAATAACAAACACTTTTATTTAAACGGAATCAATTTTTACAAGCAGTAATGAAACAATAAAGGGTAATTTAGGAGAGTTGATCTTCTATAAGAGCATTAATTATTCTCAAATATGGATTCTTTTGTTGTTTCATTTCGTGAGATTTTCTTTTTAAATGTTGGTTAAAGATATATTCCTTATCATCAGAAAATGGATAATTATTTACCGATCATACTACTTTAAAAATAAGTTGTCTTTGATTGATCAGTCAATCAAAGATTAATGTTTTGGTGAATACCAAATCCCTTTGGCAGACCTTCTTGGTCTTTTTACAGCACAGAGATATGTTTACAAAAACGAATGATCTGGTATAGAAGATTCTAAGTGTTCTTGAAATCAACTTGACCGGTGTGCCAATTATTTTAAATCTCTTTGTTATTCGTCTGGGGCACTCACCTTTGGAAGTAAACAAAAAGTTATATTAGTATAATTTTGTTCTTGAAAATGCCACTTGATGGATGGTGTCAGATCGAGGCCCACTAAATTCTTCGTATCAAGGGACTAAGTCTTACATTTTTTCATTATCCGTAGCTTCGAGCACCATGCAGGTGACCGTACGACTTGACTCGGTGCATTTCCCTATTTTGTAAGAGGACACTCTGGAGAGTGGTCAGTGGGCCTCCCACCTCTCTTCTCCTTCCACCAATTCTAGAGAGGATTTGTGGCTCGACAAATATTTAGAGTACCTCCATGCTGTGCAGACACTATGCACTTACAAACACGGAATTCGAACCAGGTCCTACGGCACAGCAGTCAGCGTAACTGACCATAATGCCGATGGACAGTAGTATAATGACCTGCAGTACTTTTTCATAAAAAGAAAGCCAGGACTTAAACCATCTTTTATATGCTGGATTTTTCTTTCATAAAACTCTTATCGAAACAGAAAGGAATCGTTTTCAATTAACCCTAGATTTTAAACGAGCGAGTTACTCTTAAAGTCAAACCCAATGAGTAAAGTATATGTATTCTGATGATGTCCAATATATAGTCAGTACTGGTGGAATATACGCCAGAAAATTATAATATGGAGTTATGCTCTGGATGCCATTTTATTTGATAAATTTACATTTGGCTATCACCCGTGACGATACTTGCAGTACAGTGGTTTATCAACGGTAACATACGTCCTTTGTTTTTCGCTTTCTTTTATGGTACCCCAAATTGATAATTGAGCAATATTGACAGCACGACAATCATTCATATAATTGATTTTGTAGTTCAAATACACTTCTTTTCCCACCTAAATTACACATATATCTCCAATACGGAACGTTTTAGAGTTGATAAGAAAACACAAACAACTGTCTCCAGGATTTCGTTGATCTAATTCTATAACTGAAGACCATTTCTCCACAAAACTTGCTGTACACTATTCGTTCATTTTCATCTCAAACAGTACCTTCCATTAAAGTTAAATGTAAACCAATCCTTTACAACAGCTGACTACTGTTTTTCTTTGCATTTCTTTAGAGTAAGTATTTTTATATAAAAGATAAAATTTCTTCTTTTCTTTTCTTTTTATTTATATCTCACCTAGCAATTCTCGCCACAAATGGGTAATACCTCCTTCTGGCATTGATTGATACGTCTTACGGTGTATTTTCATAAAACTTTACTTAAGGCATCCGACTACGTTCGGAATCGTGATTTTGCAAAAGCGTATAAATGGATAATATTTATGATATTTAGTGTCACTTAGATTAGAAAATGTATATAAAATTGTTTTAAGAATAGTCTTAAAATAAAACATTATTTAAGTACAATATTTTGACAAAAAATGAACATAGAATAACCCACTTTCAAAATATTCTCCTTTTGTGAAAAATTCTTCTGTTGTAATAATATTTTGCCTGTCTATAGCTCAGACCTCTGTACAAAGGCTCAACTAGAATTTTTTAACTATATAACTTAGAAGTGGGTTTATCCACATTTTACGACAAAAGAGGGGAAAAATTTTAAGAAAAAAACGCCGATAATTATTTCAATGGGTTGTAACTCTGAAAATAACGGGAATTTTTTAAAAACCCTAGTTGAGCCTCTGTACAGAGGTCTGAGTTATATATAGGCAAAATATTATTATAATGGAAGCATTTTTCACAAAAGGAGAACATTTTGAAAAAATATTATTCTAAGTTAATTTTTTGTCGAAATATTGTATTTAAATAATTTTTTTGTCAAAATGTCCTGAAAACAATTTTATACATGTATTCTAATCTGACACTAAATATCATGAAAATTATCGATTTATGCGCTTTTTTAAAATCACGGTTCCGAACGTAGTCGGATACTTTAAGAGATCGAAATAAGTACGACCATTATACTCGTAGAAAAAAAAAACAAAGATACACTCCTATATATATATATATATATATATATATATATATATATATATATATATATATATATATATATTTGCTTATACGTACAAATATGTTAACAGCTTACATTGCTCAAATATTTATACTTTGGTGTACCAATGACTAAAACCGTTTCCAATATGAAAACCAGTTTTTTTCGAATAGAAAGCTACAAATTATTTGTGAACGATGAAAATATAATAAGAATGTTCAGATATAAATACTTCAGAAAATCGCACAGTAGATCTATCTGGATGGAATCCAGTGAAAGTGTGAGAAAGGATGACATTATTTTTAGGAATAATATTAATAAACTATATAACAGATTTTTTTTCTTTTCAATCTGAGAAAGAGGTTTATTATTTTTTTTTATTGTTGAAACATCCATTCAACAGGTGTTTACCAACGTAAGAACAGAACCTTCTATATATCGCCTTACGTGGGAAGAAGTTATGCACCAGACGCAAGTGTACCAACTGATTAAATATTACAGATATAAAATGCAATACTCTAATGATATTCTAATGAGTTACTTTGACATAATATTTGCACATACGCTACAATGATTAAAAATGATATTTTTTTTATACGCAAACATTTAGTAAAAGAGATTCTACAGTACATATTTATCAAAAGCCAAAATTCTCCGTCTTTACGGCTTCTTTAAAAATTATGATAAAATTAATTATTCGCTTAGAATTTTAAAATTCTAAACATTGTAAGTTTGGTTATTTTGTTAAAGTTTCCTTTCGGGTTTATGTAGTATATTGTGAGGTTATTCCTTACAGCAAAATATCGTTCAATTTCAAATTTTATTTCAATGGATCACGAATAGCAATGAACTATGGCTTCCACTTTTCTCTATTAGAATTCTCTCTAAAGTAGTGCTTCTCAAAGTTGCAATATTCGCGACAAAATATTCAATCAAAATTTTCATCGCCCCCCCCCCATA
>BMAV01019039.1:84439-99784 GCA_019973955.1 Trichonephila inaurata madagascariensis
AAACAATTTTATATACATTTTCTAATCTAAGTGACACTCAATATCATAAATATTATCCGTTTATACTCTTTTGCAAAATCACGGTTCCGAATGTAGTCAGATACCTTAAACTCATCATGACAAAAACTTCTTCAACTTCTCCATAATGAGTACACTCGTCAATTATAGTTAGCTGGTTGAAAGGTTTTAAAATGATTTTAAAAAATTAAAGTCAATACCAAAATTTTTCGAGGGAGAGAATACAAAATTAAATGATGAACAAGTAACACAAAACAGATCGTGAAATATTAAAAATCATCGTATTGTACAAGAGAAATAAAAAAAATCTAAAATCCAATTTCAAATGAAAACAAACATTTTTTTAGCATTCGAATTCTGGAAGAACCATTTACAACACGACAGTTTGCCGCAATTACGGCATCATTCAAGGAATTTTACAGCCTTGAATAAAATTCCCCTCTTTAATGTATGTTTACCTTGCAAAACTCCCCCGTCTAAGTCATTTTAGCTCCATATTTACCTTTTTCTCATTTCATATACCCTTTTTTAAAATTCGCCATTATTACACAAATCAAAAGCATATCCAGCATAGTTATTCCCGTCACAAATACGATCAGAAGCGGCTTCTTTTTCTAACGGTTATTATTGCCGTAAATTTCCATCAATTCGCACCAATTTGGAATAACAGTTTTTCGTAATAAGTCTCGCATTCAGACTACATATCCCTTCCTTTTCCCCCAATTACCAACAACCCTTCAGATGCTACACCCCCTTGTTCCTCCTCCCACAGAAAATAGCTGAGTTTCATTTTCTAATTATGTCTCTTGTATGTACCGCACTATAATGCGCCATAAAGGAATGGTAAAACAAAAGAGATTTATCCCTAAGATCTCTTTCCCAAACGCTAGATGCATGTGTGTGGCAAAAAAAAAAAAAAAACATTTCGAGAAGATATGGAAAAGAACGAAATAAACTTAATTTATCATCACGCATAGCAAACAATTACGCTTTTTCATGTTCTTTTATTATTATACACTTTTTTTTTATTCGCCAGTTTTGCATACGCGTTTCCTTCAACAGAAGATAAGAAATAATTTCTAGCTCCCACTAAAGAATAAGATGGAAACAAATTATGCAAATTAGTTCTCATCCAGGGGTATTGTGCACGAAAGAACAACTTGATGTATTGCATTAAAAAGGGAACACAGTAATGTTGAGCGGTTTTGTGTGATTAATGAAAAATGCAAATAAATAATTTTCCGTTCGCGTGCCTCGTGTCTGTGTGGTGGAGTATTTTTTTTTTTGCTGCTTCCTCCTCCTTCTCAGCGTGTTTTTCTACGTTTCGTGTTTTTGGTCTGACAAAAACTGTGATCAAGAACTTAAAAAGTTAAGTGATATATTCTTCTAACTTTTTATTTTTATTTTGTAAAAAAAATTTTAAAAAATCCTTGGCGGTTTTGAAATGCAGGCAGAAAAATAAGTTAATTTTTGAGGAAGACCCCGAAAAGAAAGAGTGTAGTTTTGATCTTGGATATGTTTATTTATTGATTGGCATATTTCTTTAAAAAATATTTAAGACTATGCATTCATTTTGAATTAAATTCGTATTATTTTCTATGAATCGATTGTCTATTAATTTATCGCGGAAAATAATTTGAACTCTAAAACACTGTCAATGAAGTAAAATTAATTAAATTAGACCTTTTAATTGCTATTTGCGTTTAGATAATATGGTATGACTTAAATAAATTTTTTTAATTTAATAATTTTCAAAAATTTTCCCCTATGTGTATCTTTTTTGTAAAATAAAGTTTGTGCTCCAAATTTCATAAAAAGCCAACCATTTAGTTTTGAAAGGAGAAAAACTTAAAATTTATAATTTTAAAATGCTGTTACTCCGACCAAAAAAAAGACATATACACATGAAATTTAATTAACAAGTACGTCTCGATCTATGTATATCAAAAGTTGATGTGGGTTTTACGATAACATGATTAATATCCGTACAATACTTCTTTTTCTGAATGCTTATTGAAAATTCTTTAAAAAAATGTTTAAATTCTGAATTCAATCATTTTTTTTAAAAAATAAGTACTGCTTTGATTAAAAAATGCATACCAGCTTTTGTTGCATGTACGATTAGCAATAGGTAAAGAAAAATTCAAAGCATTAGAGGCAATAGTAAGGGAAAAAAGCCTTAGCCTTCTTAAATGAAGATGAATTAGTTATTTTATCTTTCTAAGAAAAGTCAGTTTAAAGTTTTGATTTGCCATTGGGATGTGAAAAATCGAGCGTAAAAGTTTTATCTTAACTCTGAATTTTTAAATTTAGAGCTTTTAAATTTTGTGAGACTATAGAAATGTATATGAAGGATAATTCAGGCTAAAAAAAATTAGATTTGATTTTTTGACCGATTGCCAAATAGTTGAACCCACGGCGGTCACATGATAAAGGCTAACACGTGTTATCCACTGAATTCAAAACAGACATCAAATTAATTGCACTTGTTGTTCTATTTGTAGAACTTGGGTAAAATTTTAATTTTTTATAATTGGGTAAAAATTTTCAAATGTTATAAAAAAATAAGTTTCTTCAAAAGATTTTAAATTTTAAAAAAAAAATCTTATTTTATGCAGGTACTTTTAAATAAAATACATTTTGTCTACCTATGTGCATTATTGTTGTTGACAAATTTGTATTTTTCAAATGAAAATTTCTGAAAAGATCAAAAGTTGACAACAATGAAGAGCATGAACTGATTAGCTGAAAGCATATGATTGCCTTTATCATGTGACTATGACGTCACATGAGATTTTGAACTGATTGGCTAAAAACACGTGGTTATCATTATCATGTGATTAAATGACGTCACATGAATTGAGCCCATTGAATCATACTGCGTCCCCTTAAGATAATCCTTAAATATTTGTTTAAACACATGTATCTAAATTACAGATTTTTTTTTTCATCTTAGTAAATTCATTAATTACGTCTAATCCAAAATATAATTAGAAAAAAAAAGAAATTGGAAAAAATTAATTAGTAATTCAAAATCTTTATTGCGTTTGTTTTTGAAAACAGAAGTAATTTCCAATACTCTTACCTGCCACTTGACAGTACGAGTGCAAGGTTAGTCATCTATAGCCTTGTGTTGATGCTAATGCGACAGTAATAACCAAACAATCAATTAAAGAACAAAATTTGAAATTTTTGAAACATTAAATTTATATTGAGCATATAAGATATAATAATACCCCCCCCCCCCAAAAAAAAAAAAAAAACTTCGAAGGAAATAATGCATTACTTAGTTATTTTTGAGGAAATGAAAAATTAAGGTAGAAAAATAATAATGAGTCAAATATATAAACATATTTATTTTATTTATAACTTAAATGAAGCTATAATATAACTAACTAAGCTTCGACGAATACTTCATGATTTTGTATGGCTATATACTGTTTTTAAGTTATTAATATCTATCACTAAGCTTCCTATTATATTAAAACATATTCTTATTGTTCTCCTCTCTTTATTTATAAAGGACAGAACTTGGATTTATTTTTCCTTTTCTTTCTTGAAAGTATACTTACCTTTTGCTCCCCGTAACACCAAGTCGACTTTTGAAAAACCCAGTTGTAGAATAGTTCCATTCAACAAAAGAAACACGCTTGTCGAATTAAGTGTCTGTAGATCCAACAGTTCAGGAACGGAATTTTGTCTAAAACACCCATCCCTTTGGGAGTAGATTTCATCAGAAATCGTTCTTAGCGGATTTCTACTCAACAGAAGAAACATACTTACCAGATTTCAAATCTGTGTATTGAATCTCATTCAAATAGAAAAACTTTTTTTATAAAAAAAAAACCGTACTCCATTATTTTTTGGGGGGAATCGATTCTCGTAAAATCCGTTCTTAGCGAATAATTTACTCAAGAAAAAAAGATGCTTGTCTAATTTCAAATCTGTAGGTCTAATTGTTCCCTAGATATTTCCTAATGAATTATATCCCATATATCCCATATATACATAGAGAGAAAGATTAGGCGCTTTTTATTAAAATATTGAAAAAAGTGTTGTGAGAGTTTAACACCTCTCTCTTGGGCACCTAGACATGTGGGAGTTAGGGAAGAAGCACTCGCCAGGATCCAATCAATCTATTTATTGATCACACAATAAAATGACACAAATTCAATTAATAATAGTAAGAGAATGTCTCGGTGCTAGCCGCGAAAGTGGAGCAACGGCGGTAATACACGAAAGATTAGGAGACTATCAAACTCGATTCTTACTTTATTAAGGATCTAATCTATCATCTGTTTTAATCTAATATCAATTTAATCTCAGTGAACAATCGTCACTTAAAAGCTTTCTCCAAATAAGTCTTTAACCACAATAATTCAAATATGATACCTGTCAATAGCAATCTCACCTGATTCGAGTTTATCTCCTCTCCTACTCTCTATTCTAGCTATAAAATTTTGACAATATATAGCAAGTTAATTTGAATATCACGATTTTGTTCTTCCGAAGGTATGGTTGTGAATAACGCGAATTGATAGCCCAAAGATTTCTCAAGAGGATTAGTGGAAGGATCGCGGGTAGATCCGTCACAGTATTTATTACAGTTTTTTTGTTTTCAAATTTGCTCAAAAACTTTAATTTAAGAATCTAAAGTTTCTTTTTTTTCTAATCTTGTGCAAATTTATTCTTAATTCAAAAGCATTTAAAGTTTTTCTAATAAATTCCTCTTCATCTAGTCATTAATGCTTTTAAATTAAATATACTTCACAAAATTCATTTCAATTTATAGGGAAGTAGAATATATGTTAGTATCGACATTCTAAGCTATTAATTTTATATTTTTAGAAAATCAATAAACCCTACAAAAAGTATAAGTAAGTCCGATAAAGTATTTCCTCAATGATGCTTACTGGCAGAAAGTACTTTTATATAAATACATTTTTATGTTCTCATATCTCCTAAATTAAATTCGAAACTTTTTACAGTTATCAGCTGTTATGATACACAAGATTATTTTTAAATAATTTTTTTTTCATTTCTTATTATTACATTTATAAGCTCGAAATTTCTTGAATTTGTGATGAAATTTGAAATTGATTTTAACTAGTTTTTTTTATTGTCATAAGTTATACTACGGAAAATATTGAGTTATGTTAAGGTATCCGACTACGTTCGGAACCATGATTTTGCAAAAGCGTATAAAAGGATAATATTTATGATATTTAGTGTCATTTAGATTAGAAAATGTATATAAATTTGTTTTAAGAATAGTATTACAATAAAATTTTATTTAAGAACAATATTTTGACAAAAAATAAACATAGAATGACCCATTTTCAAAGTATTCTCCTTTTGTGAAAAATGCTTCTATTATAATAATATTTTGCCTGTGTATAGCTCAGACTCCTGTACAGAGGCGTAACTAGAATTTTTGAAATACATAACTTAGAAATGGGTTTACCCATGTTATACGACAACAGAGGGGAGAAATTTTAAGAAAAAAAAAACGCCGATCATTATTTTAATGGGTTGTAACTCTGAAAATAATGTGAATTTTTCAAAAATCATAGTTGAGCCTCTGTACAGAGGTCTGAGTCATATACAGGCAAAATATTATTATAATAGAAGCATTTTTCCCAAAAGGAGAACAATTTGAAAAAAGGTTATTCTAAGTTAATTTTTTGCCAAAATATTGTATTTAAATATTTCTTTTTGTCAAAATGTCGTTAAAACAATTTTATAAATCTATTCTAATCTAAGTGACACTAAATATCATGAAAATTATCCATTTATGCACTTTTTTAAAATCACGGTTCCGAACGTAGTCGGATACCTTAAGTAAAATATGCAATTAAAATAATAAAGATAGAAATTTAATTTTTATTTGTTTACTTTGAGGTTTCTATACACAAACATTCTCCCCAAAGTCAAATTTCTCCCAACGTCTCTAGAGTTTTCGAAGACCTCCAATGTTAAATTCAATAGATTGTGTTGAATATTATTGTTCTATCTCTTGATTGACATCAGCTGCGACCTTGTAACAGTTTCTTAAGTTCTGAAAATAGGAGACTCACTTGGTGTGAGATCGGGAGAAATGGGTAAATGTGGCAAAATCTGAAAGCTACAACTCTTTATTCCTCTACCACTCCTAGAGATGATGAAGTAGATTTATTTTCAGCAAGAGAATGGACCCCATTGGGTTTCATATCCTAAATGCACCAGGGATGGTTTTACCCTTACACTACTATACTATTAAGGTATCCGACTGCTTGCGACAACTTTTTTTTTTTAAAAAAATGGAGATATCAGATTTTTGTGTGATTTTTAGATTTATTTAGTACATTTTAATAAAAAATGCTTAAATTAAGAAGAGAAAAAGTAATTATTACTACTAAAATGGGGAAATAATTAGTAAAAATCTAAAAAAAAATTTCATTAACGGGGCCCACTCTGTACAAGAAGTTTATGAATAAATTCTCAATTTTCCAATTTTAGAATGAGTTACTTTGCTATTCATTTTTGAAATGACCTTCAGGATAAGAGATATTTTAATTTTTACAAAAACTAGAACACTTTATCTTAGTGATTATATGAAATTGCTGAAAACAAGAGCGATTATATTCGCATTGATTGATAAATCGGAAGGTTAAAACACTTCTACTAATATACAGAATATACACAAAAAATTTCAGATTATTATGTTCAAAACTTTTTGAGCAATCGTAGTCCTCATCCGAGCATTTTTAGAAGAAAAAAAAAAACACATTTCGAGTAAAACGCATTTTAAAGTTTGATACCTTATTTAAAGTTATGGCATCTGCTTTTACTAAAACACTTGCAGATTTTTCTCTTGGGAACGGAAAATAAAACCTTTTTCTAAGACTAATAAAATGACTTATTAAATAAAATCACAAAAGTAATTTGTCAAGTTTGGAAAAAATTTTCGGTTTTAGGGTAGTCAGATACCTCTTAAGGTCGGGTACCTCTGTAGCAGCTCCAAAAACGGACAACATGACCTTCTCTGCCGATTTATACTCCTCAAGCCATTTGGGGAAAGATGAGTCGCTGTGCTTCCACTTTTTCATCTCTAAATACTGTAAATAGATTCATTATTCCTCCAGAATTACTAGGCATCCTAAAAGTCATCTTTGTTTTGTACCAAGAGATTCAAGATTTTCTTGACAGAGTTGAGCGAAGTCCAAAAGATTATTTTAAAGATATTTTTAATCCATTATTAATTATCAAATAAATATGCATACGTAAATTGCATTTGAAAATATGCTAAATCACATTTAAAGATCAAGGAATAACAATCAAGTTATAGCTATATTTAGGGATATACGAAGGAATTAATAGAAAATAAACAAAAAAGCTACATTATAGCCAATTTAGTTACACATTATCAAAGTATATTATTAATAATTATAAATTAATGTATAAATAAAATTATAAATAAATGTATAATATAATGAGGAATTTATTTATATTTATTATATAACAATAATATTTATCTAAATAAAGTAATTAATTATATCATTATTTCTGTGATACAGAAAATGTCGCCAACTCTGATTAAAAAAAAGAAAATTTGTAAATGAATCGAAATTTCAGAAAACCTGTAAAACTAATATTGTGTGTGTGTGTTATTTTTTTATAAATTATTACCCTAAATATAAAGTCGCCAAAATAGATATGTTTTCAATATCAAAAATAAAAGTCATAATAAGCTTAAACTGGAAGGATGGTTTTTGCTTTGGGAGGTGTAGATAGTGGGTCTATTGTTAAGGTTTTAACTTAAATGTTTTCCTCTAATCCCCTGATTAACTCTTGATAATGAAGACCATTTAATCCATCTCAAATCATAAACTTATATTCATATAAACTATACAAAATAACTCCAAATACAGCTGAGAATAAATCACAATAATCTGAATAAATGATTTGCAATTGAGATACAAGTAAGGGCTCTATTTTGAGTTTCTTAGGCTTTTTTCTTGAAACAATTGCTTCTTTTGAATTATTTATATTCTATTCATTCTAACGTCTTTATCGTTAATATCTGTCAAATTTTTCAACAACCTATTTATCAAGATAAGATCAGGTTACGTTTAAATTATTAATCGCCTAACTATTTTTTTAACAAGTCAACCCTACCTAAATTGAGATAAACTCTCAAAAAAATGTATAAGGGAACATTTGCATTAGTTTAAAATACAAGCATTGTTATTTTTAAGCTTATATTTCATGCTAAACTCGTTTCTTTATCAGGGGTATAATTCATTGAAGGTTTTCGTTGTCATATTTTGGAGTACGCATGTCATTTTCTTAATAATTTGAATAATATTAATGGAGTGATAGTGACAGTGTTGTTAGCATTTGAAATGTATTCCGTTAAAATGAACAAATGATCACAATGTTACAGAGCTTCGAGTGTATATGACAACGTTTAAAGAAGACAGATTTTCCATGTATTGACATCTGTGTTTGTATTACTGGAAACACCACTTGTAACCCCCTTAAGGGTTGAATTATTGTGTCTGTATCTGACAAAATAAAATTGAATATTTTCTAATCATCCTATGATATAATGCTAAAGATAATGATGTGTATATCTCTTCAGGCATTGTCTTAGTCAGCAAGTTTTAATAAGAGAGGTGTAACGCAGTGTTTCTCAAACTCTGGGACGCCTCCCCCCAATGGGGAGCGAGCATATCGAAAATTCGAAAATAAAAGTTTTAAAAAATTACAAATTTACTGAAAGGAAGCAAAACAAAATACATTCTGACCCATCAAAAATAAAATACTTATTTATACTGGTATAATATACTTATAAATGCATCAATACTGCACAATGTTTTGATAATTAATTTATCAATACTAAGTTAGGAACAAGATTAATAATTATTAGTGACTCCCATGGGCTTGTCACATACAAAATGTAATACTTGTCTTGATAATTTGTACGGTTTATAACTAAAATAGTATTGTAGCTTTACGTCGTGGTACATTATTATTGAATTCAATGTCTTTTTTTCGTATGGAGGGGGGGGGGGCGCGATGAAAATTATGACTGAAAATTGGGTCGCAAATATTTTAAGTTTGAAAAGCAGTGGTGTAATGGGTTCTAATCAGGCTTTCTCTACTAATCCTCTGGGATAAGATACCATTTGTAACTGTGAATTTAGTTGAAAACCACTTTCCATAGAGATGACTTGGTCTTTTGTAAATGAGAGCTTCTATTTAAGTGCTAGTCGAGAAGTAGGCGGGATGATAGTTGAAAATTGAGAATAAGAAGAAAGCATAGCTTTAACGACCGGAGGTGGCACTTAGTATTGTTCATTCAAAAAGGAAAAAAAAACTAAGCAAGTGTTGAAGCAAGAGCACTCAGGAGATTAGATAAGTGTTCATATTTCTATGAAAATTAGATTAATAAGTTTAATTGCTCCTCGGGTATAGTTACTACAGAGCATTCTCAGTTAAATTTATAATGTCTAATAAGTGAAACACAATAAAATTGTTTAAATTGAGAAATGGCTGATTTTTACTCGAACCCTTTCACACCCGCGATCGAATGATCTCGACACAGGGGTGAACCATTGTTTCGGCTTATATATATAAGGGCCGTATTGTTGAAGTGGAACATACCAGGGGGCCGCACTTTATAGAAATGATTTCATTCATTGGTTGACTTGCATCTCAGAAAAGCTATAACTTTTTCCATGTGTGTGTGTGTGAAAATCAATTAATATAAATTAAATAAAATAGCGGTAGTTTTATTCAGTTTATTTAATAAGCTAATTCCGTATCGTCTATAACAGGGGTGGGGGATGTTTTCAGGATGTTGCGGTTCACCCAGTGGCGTAGGTGTGGTGAGCTAAGGGGAAAAAAAGGTCATCAGTATTCATTATAACTTAATTGAAAAAACGGAATATGTACTACATACATAGGTGAAATAAAATAAACTTATATTTTTAAGACCCCATTTAAAGCAAAACGCAAGATACAAATATAAACTGCTGTTTGTAAAAAAGGCAATACCATGAAGGAATCATCAGAATTAAATGAAATTTAATGCACAAACGACTTTTATTAGTACAAATAGATGACGAAATTTTCAAAGCAAAAAAAAAAAAAAAAAAACCAAACCGAAATTAGTATTTGGTGTAGCCACCACGCGCAGCAATACGTGCTGCTATACGACGTGGTATGTAGTCAAATAGATTTTGAATTTCTACTTGTGGAAAATAATTCCATATTGCTTATATGCGCAGCAAAAGTTCGTCTTTTGAAGCTGAAGGACGCGGATCACGAGCGAGACGCCAACCAACCAAATTCCACACGTGCTCAATAGGCGGGTGACATATTCGGCAAATAAGCAGGTCATGGAAGAAGTTGTATGTGTTGGGCTGAACAGAAATCTCGAACAGTCTTTGCAACCTGTGGGCGTGCATTATCCTGCTGAAAGATAGCTCCAGGGATGCCTTGAAGGAAGGGAACAATTTCGGGCTGTAGCACTTCACGGACGCACCTGTTGCTATTGAGATTACCCTATTTTCGTGGAAAATTGCATCATCCATGATACGAAATCTCACCCCAAACCATAACTCCGGGTGTTCGTTCACTATGTCATTCGATAAAGCATTCTGGAAGGCAGCGTTCACCGGCATTGCGTCTAACACGAATGCGGCCATCATGGCTCCACAAATTGAAGCGTGATTCATCTGAAAAGACAACTTGGTGCCAATCAGCTTGCCAGGCTCTGGGCTCATGATCCCATTGCAGAAGCAGCCATCGATGGTTTGCCGTGAGGGATATCCTGTATAAAGGCACCCTTGCACGCAATTCACGGTGCAGCAGATGTCAACGAATTGACGAAACCGACATTAGTAGACCTGTAGCAGTAGACCAACGTGCTTCCAACTGCCTGGAGGAATCTGTACTGTCATTCAACGCTATGCGGAGCAGGTGTCGACTGTCGCACGCTGACGTCACTTTCCGTCGTCCACTGCCAGTTTTTCGAGTTATTCGGTGCTCGTCGGTCCACAGCTTTCAAATTCGCATCACTGTGGAACTGTTCCGCTGCACACGAGCTCCTGTGGCGTGATAGGAAAATCCTCCTTCTTGAAGGCCGATAATCATCCTCCGTTCAAACTTTGTAATTTGTTGGAATTTTTCTTTATTTTGTCGTGGGGGCATACTTAGGTCTCACTAAACGTTAGCCACTAACAAATAATCATTAATTATTTTCAACGTCCGCTACAGCCCTCTATTTATACGCTTTCAGCATCAGTTAAGAGGGCGGTGGCTCTGAAACTTTACTATGTTACGTACCATTCTATAACTGATATTTGCTGCAAAGTTAATTTTATTCTGATGAATCCTTCATGGTGTTACATTTTTACAAACAGCAGTGTAATAATAATAGACACAAATATAATAATATCAAACAATCCTAATAATAATCAAATGTTACGAAAGGATTTAAAATACATTAAAAAATAAAACATTTTCATCTAAAGTTAGTGCTCATAGTCATAATCAGTAGAAGACTTAGTCTGCATACAGTCAGCCAATCTTGAATATATCTTCTTCTTCTCTAATGGGGCTGCGCTTTGGTGTTTAACCTTTGCAGATCTAGCACAATCATCAGGAGATTTGGTTTCACTTTTTAGTGCGGCACCATGTAGGCGATACCAATTACCGCAAATAATTCTGATGTCCAGTTTTCTCCGGACATTTTGACAAAAAAAATTATTTAAATACACTATTTCGTCAAAAAATTAACATAGAATAACCTTTTTCAAAATGTTCTCCTTTTGTGAAAAATGCTTCAGTGATAATAATATTTTGCCTGTATATAGCTCAAACCTCTGTACAGAGGTTCAACTATGATTTTTCAAATATATTATTTAGAAGTGGGTTTATCCATGTTTTACACAACAGAGGGGAGAAATTTTAAGAAAAAAACGCCGATCATTATTTTAATGGGTGGTAACTCTGAAAATAATGTGAATTTTTCAAAAATCATAGTTCAGCCTCTGTACAGAGGTCTGAGCTATGTACCGGCAAAATATTGTTATAATAGAAGCATTTTTCGCAAAAGAAGAACATTTTGAAAAAAGGTTATTCTAAGTTAATTTTTTGCCGAAATGGTGTATTTAAATAACTTTTTTTGTCAAATGTCCTTAAAACAATTGTATACATGTATTCTAATCTAAGTGACACTAAATATCAGGAAAATTATTCACTTATGCGCTTTTTTAAAATCACGATTCCGAACGTAGTCGGATACCTTAAGAGCCCCAGAACATCGAAATCTAACTTCCAAATAAGGCTAAGCAGAAGAGAAATTTCAATTCTGTAACAAACTTTCACTCAAATTTTATTCTGTCGGTTCTGCCAACATAGACCTAATCAGAGACGTGCACTTGGGTTAAAGTAAGCAAGGTGACTTAATCGAATATACTTGAACGTGCTAGAGGCACTGTGACGTATTTAGACTTCTTACAAAAGTAGAACCCGCCGATAGATCTTTCAAGCAGACAGTATACAGGGTATTCCGAAACTCATACTTAGTCAAGTGGGCATGGGATGAAAGGAGGATTTATATCAATACTGCGAAAAATTAAATAAAATAATAAAATTTCATATCACTTGGTTAAGCGACAGCTAACATATTCTTGAAAGTGGGGAAAATTGACACCCTCCATCACATCATTAGGAACTGTGACTACCAATTTCCCAATTTTACTATGATTTTTTCACTCATGTCATCTTACATAGTGTGCTATTAATCACAGCTCCAAGTCGGGCAAAAAACTTTGCTGGTTAAGTTAAGAGAAAAAAACAAAACGTAGATTGATTCAGTCGGATTCAATATTAGTATTTTTATCTGATGCTTCAACTAAATTAGTTTATAAAAACCCTTCTTATTTAAAAGATCTTTAAGTTGTGTGGAACTTATAAATGATGCTATAACTTTGACTTTATGTGGCTCTGGCTTGGAACAGTGCTTTTCAAACTTTCTATACTTGCGACCCAATTTTCAATTATAATTTTCATCGCCCCATCCATCCATACAATGTATTGAATTCATTAATAATATACTTTGACGTAAAGCTACAAAATACGACTTTATTCATAAACCATACAAGTTATCAAGATAAGTATTAAATTTTGTATATAATTTAATGACATTCCCATAGGGTCACTGGTAGTTATTAAACTTGTTCTTAATTTAATACTGTTAAATTAATCATGAAATATATTGTGTAGTACTGATACATTTATAAGTGTATTATATCAATTAAAATGTGTTTTTAGTTTTTATTATGTCAGAATGTATTTTGTTTTGTTTCCATTCAGTAAATTAATAGTTTTTTTTAATAATCTTTTGTTTTCGAATTTTCGATATACTCGCAGTTTGAAAAACACTGGTTTAACGTATTTTATAATTTAATTTAAGATTATATTGAAATATTTTGGAATTGATAAGGTAATAACTTGTGTTTAACTAACTAATAATGCTTTTGAAACATACTTACTTATCTTTTATGCAATTTTAATACTGCAATTTTATCCATGTTTTTCAAATTTATAACAACCCAATTATCTAAATGACTACAAAAATTCGACTCAAGGAGAAATTGAGGCTTAAAAATCATTTTTAATCTCTTTTCTTGCATGTTTTGAGCTCATATTACAAGAAACACAGAACTTAAAACGAAATTTGATTTACCAGAAAAAACTGTACATAATTTTTTCTAAATTACCACTATTTTGAAGTTGATGATGCTGATTGAAAAATCAGAACACTTAATCCATTCATGAAAATGAGTTTGAAATTCACCTTTAATGGCAACAAAAAAAAAGGGGCTCGACGTTTCGAATTTCTAAATTAAGCAAGATTTATCGGTTCCTTGGAATTGTTTGGGAGGAGGTAAAAAAAACCCTGATTACTTTCATACCATCAGGGAATTTAATGCATATCATTTCTGACCATTTATCATTATGATTGCATGAGGAATAATGTTTCTGCAACAATTTGAATGGTAATTTATGCAATTTCTTACGAAAGGAATGAAAACTCATCATCGGCTCCTGTTTAAATGCACGGTAACGTTTTAGCATTTTCGGATTTTCTATTTTCATCCACTCACATTACTGGAAATGATTGCTCATCATTAATGTAAATAAAACTCTGAAACAGAACCTGATTACTTTGCGAAATGAATACGTGGAAAAAAAAGTAAAGACAAAAAGAGAGAGGTACTCATCAGTTTTTACAGCCGTTTAACGACACTTTGGTACAGAATCCTCATTTGAGCCATGTTACATCTATGGAATCATCCATTATATGCTTGATTATGGTCTCGTCGGTGACATTAAAAAGGGTAGTATGTAGTCTCTCGCAGAAGCTGTAAGTTCTTATTTACTTTTCCTAGGTACATTATGGAAAGAGTGCTTTGGATTTAGAACATGTATACCAGATTGTTGAACAGATTCCTAATTAGTTCGATGATTTAAAGACTGGGGAAGAAACGATTACGATTGATTGCAGGCTTAGAAAATGATGATTATTTAAAAAGAAAAAGAAACCTCTTAATTTCATGTCTTTGAAGTAAATAAAAGGATATTTCGAAGTGAAGGAATACTGCTTTATTAAAATGGCTGATAAAAATGGAAAGATATATTAGGATTAAGTTAAAGGTTAGCTGATTATGTTAATAAGCCCACAGGTAGATTGGTTTTAGTTTTTGTATTGCTTGTTAGTTATGCAATTAATCATATATTAACTGAGACGAAATGCTTATTTTTCTCGGTAAACCTTTAAATATCTTCTATCATTTAGGTCACTTCAAAAATGATTAGTAATGTAAGATATAAATGAGGAAGCATTGAAAATTCTTTCATGAAATTTTGAATCAGAGTAGACTCTGTTTTTGTTGTTTTTAAAAGAAATTTTCACCATTTTTTTCTTCTTTTTCATTTAGATATTAAAAATATTTTTCTTTACTATAATAATATAATTTAATTTAGTAAATAAATGTGAAAACCGCACTCACAAAATCTCTATACCTCAAATTTAAAGTAAAAATGTTTCACACGTAATTGAAAAGTAATGCCCCCCTCACTCCTTTTTAACTAGTAAATGAGAATCTATGCCGTAAAGCAGCGTTTCTCAAACTGTAGGGCGCGTTCCTCTAGGGGAGTGATATCCCAACGGGGGACAAACTGAAAAGTCTAAAATAAAAGATTTAAAATAAGTATTAATTACTGAAAGGAAGCAAAACAAAATACATAATAAAAATTAAATACACAAAA
>BMAV01019040.1:59682-80329 GCA_019973955.1 Trichonephila inaurata madagascariensis
TTTTTCGGTCTCATCCTCAGACGTTTATGCATAATATTGTTCGTTAAAAAAAATTATCGTAAGTAGCAAATTAATTATTTCATAGGTCATAAAGAAATTAGTAATTTCAATCCATTTTGTTAAAATATCCCTTTAAGGCTGTCTTCGGCTAATGTTAAAGAATAGGGACCAAATTCGGAATATTTTTTCAGTTATAAAAGTACTTCAACATTAATATTATATTCTGACTTCACTATCTTTGTAAGGGCGCCCCCCTTGGGTGCCCTTCTCCTTGATTATCAGCGTGAGCTAGAGGTGTAGGAATAAATGAAAAACTGGAAGCTGCCATAATCTTAATATTACTTTGTTAAGATCTTGACTTAAACCAATAACAGATTAGATAATAATATGATATGTGAGAGAATCTATGGTGGCTAAACACACAATATATAATACTGAAATAATGTAACCCGGACCACTATCAATAACTAACTCGCCTCTCAATTTCAATGCGAACACAAATCCGAATATTTAAATGGTCACTCCTACCTTAATGTCCAACGAAGCCTCAATCTATCTGATCCTAGCTGAAGTTGCGGTTCACTGGCGTGCAATGGTATGCACTTTGACTCAGGGCTCTCTGTCACGGGTAACTTCTCTTGACTGTCACTTAACTTCTCGAAATACTCTTCACACTTGCAACACGAACTAACAAAACACTCCCCAAATGCCACACCGCTTACTCTAAACTTCTGTTATTTAAAAGCTTCCTAATTTGCATCTTTCCTTCACGTTTTACTTCTCGGGTTGGTTGGAGAAGAATTGCCATTTATTCTGGCCCCAAAAAACCCAAAAGGACATGTTAATGAAAAAACGCGTGAACCCGTCACATCTTATAGATAATCACTTAGTTTATCATATTATTCATTTTTATCCCAGTTTTGACCCATTTTTTCTTTTATAAAATGTGCTTCGCATTTTTTCCCATATACCGTAATGTTAAATGCCCTATCCTTTTACATGTTAAAATGAAAAATTAATTATTATTAAATATTTTGAAATTTTAAAAACACTATATTATAAACAAATGCATGAGTTACAATGTCACAAATTTTTATAAAAATTGGAGAATTTGAAAATGTGCTCCGCGTCAAGTTCATGCTCTCGTACATATGGCGAAAATAGCCTTAGGACCCAACCCACACGATCGTGCGGGTTAAATATTCGTATACATCTTTGCTTCAGGATTAGTCGTACGTAAAAAAAAAGCCCGAATCAAACTATTGAGCATATTTGCAGAAAGTGTAAGACAGGAGTGTCAAACTCGCAGCCCGGCCAATATATCGGCTCACAATAATAGATAATGTTTGGGGAAAGTAACTGAAAAAGGAACTGTGACGTGCAACGTGACTAAATTAAGCTTAGATAATACTACATCGTATCGAAAATACAGAGAAAAAGTTTCAAATCTTAGAACTGAATTTGAAACAAGATTTAAAGATTTTAATTCTTTGGAAGACAAATTTTGTTCGTTTTCTTCAATTTTCTCAATAAATATAGACTCAGTACCAAGTCATATGCAAATGCAGGAGATCAAGATTCAGTGCGGCTCAGATTTAAGGAAAAAAATTCATTGAAGTGAGTGAGCCTGAATTTTTCAAATATTTACCAGACATGTTTGAAAAAAATCGAAAATTCGCATATGAAATTATTTCCATGTTTGGAAGTACTTATCGGTGCAAGCAGTTACTTTTAGTTTTTAAGAAAGGAAATAAATTTATACTGTTAGAAATAGTATATTAATGACGCTCATCTTTGGTCAGTTTTGAAAGTAATCACTACGAGCAAAATTATTCCCGAAATGGGAAAGATAGTATCAGAGAAGAGAAGTGTCAGGGCGCAAGCATTAAATTTTTGTTATTTTTTTATATGTGTTTATCATAATGTATCATTCGAAATAAATATTGATAAATCTATAAATATTGATTTTCTTACGGCCCACCTAAAGTTAAACCTTAATTGTTTGGCTTAAGTTAACCTTTGAGTTGACGCTCTTGGTGTAACGTATAATTTTTTATCAACAAATGTTGGTTGTAATCCATGTTTTTGTTTCAGTTGGCAGGTCTAGCTTTGCTTACAAATGCAACCGATACACATCGCCTTTTTATCAGTCGTAAGAAGGTAATTATCAATATATTTCCGATTGCTTCGATACACAATTTTGTCTTAATGTTTCAATAATTGTAAAAGGGTTAAAATATTAACTATACTCTGTTAACGTTGTTTGTAGGATTCAGGATTTCGTTATTCGCACAATCGTGCGACTTGGGCGTTATTTGAGTAACTGCAAGTGTAGAGGTAAGTTCTTGCCGTGTTAGTTTTCTTTTTTCTTTAATAATTTTGATGAAAACCTAAACAACAAGTAATAAAAAAAAATTTTAAGAGAGAGTGAATTCCTACTTAGAACCACTAAGAAAATTTTTATTTTAGCTACTTTTTATTAAATAGTTACAACTAATATAAAAATGTTTTTACATAGGACAGAATCACAACATTAAGTGGTAATAAATTTTTATTAATTATCATTAAAGTATCGTATTGTCATCCAAAACAATCGTGTATATAAAATTTCAGTTCAACTAAATGCTTTAAAACGTGAGGAAAAAAACCTTTTCAAGTTTTGGCACAAGTCACCAAAAATGATGCCAACGTGACTGTGGCTTTACCTACTAATAAAAATAGTTTAACAGATGATGAAGATGACAGTATTGTAATTCCTTCCGAAAAAGGATCGACATATTATAATCCGCCTGCAAAAAGGCCATGCCAGGATAAAAGGCATGGCATGTATAGCCATCTTCGTTGTGTTGAAGACATTTCAAGGTCTCGTAAGTGCAAATTTGAGAACTGCGAAAACCGTTCGAAAACACGTTGTGAAAAATGCGATCTTTATTACTGCTTGTCAAAAACAAAAACATGCTTTAAAGATTTTCACAGTAAATAAATAATGAGTCAATAAAGGAATAATTAACCAAAAACTAAAACAGTGAAACCAAAGTCCACATTGGGCTTTCTCTTGAATCTATGCCATTTCAGCCGAAAATGATGTCTTCCTTACAAAAGTTCTTCCAAGTCACTCTTGAGAAGTAATATATAAAAAAATATAAGGCAATTCCTACTTAGGTCAACAAAGAAAATTTTTATTTTAGTTACTTTTTATTAAATAATTACAATTAATATAAATACGTACGTACATATGACAGAATCACACTATTAAGTGGCAAAATAGAAAGCGGCTTTCCTTGCAATTTTCCATTTTCCTTTCTATATAGGGTGTTGGACTATATATTTTTTGTTTATTACTATTTATTCATTAATTAAATTTAATTCTTCCAATAAAATAGTATTGTAAAAAGAAATCACGTTTTCAGAAATTAGGCCATCGCAGATAGGATTTTAACTCACAACCTTTGGATCAGAAGTCCAAAGAGCAATCCATTGCGCTACAGGGACACAACGAGCAATTTTCCTTTTTATATACGGTGTTGTACTATTACTTTTGCTTGTTAATATTTATTCATTAATTAAACTTAATTAATTAATTGATAATTGAAAAAACTGTATTAACATCAAGTGTCATCCACCACAAGTATAAAAAAAATATATTTGAATTAGAGTGGATGAATAAAATGTATTTTATTAACGATCGAAAATTTGAACAAGATATAAATATACATTATTAAAATTCATATTTTATCTATCTATCTATGTGTGTCTAACTTCTCACGAACCGCACCATGCGGAAACTTACTGAAGGTACCAAAAGATTGGGAATGGACCGAGAAAGCCGTTTTGACTATTTATATTCCGATATTGTAGTTAGTTAAAAAGATATTAATTAAAAATGTTGAAGCACCAGTTTGGAGTGCCAACTTTGAATTATCTCTATTGTTGTAACAATGTTATTGTTACTACAACAGGACAAAAGTTGCCGTCAAAAATCGGTTTTCAGCCAAAGGAAAATTTCATGACGTTGCTCTATTGACTGTATTAATTAACTCTGTTTGAAAAATAAATGATTTTAACATGTGATTAACTTGAAATATATTATTAAAATCCCAATTTCTACAATATTTTACATTTTTTTTTTTTTTTTTTTGCAAATTTTTATAGATTTTCTTGGATTTAAATTCCAAAAAAAAAGGAAGATACAACTATTTTTCAAGTAGATTGGTACATTGAATATCTTTCTCAATGCTGCAAAGTTAGACTGAGATGGAAAACTGTAAAAGTTCTTTAAAAAATTTATGGAATTTTGTAATTTTTAAAATATTTTTTTCTGCTTTTTGCACATAAAATATTTTTAAAAAGGCACTTTTCCATTTCAAGGAGCCATAAAAATGCAACGAGAAAAGTTGCTAAAATCCACAAATGCCAGTAATAATTAATTATGATAAACCTACGACACAGATTTGAGGCTTATGGAGTATGTGCAGAAAGGAAACTTTTTGATATTTACTACTGATAGTTTTCTTTATTTTTAAAAAAGCAATTTAAAGTGAAAAACTTTAAGAATATAAGAAAATTCTGAAATGTTTTCATCAGATAGTATTATTTACATTTTGAATCTTTTTTCATACAGTGAATGCAAACAAATGTCTAAGTTTTCTCTCCCATACTTTTTTTATAGTTACATATTTTTATGGAATAATGAAACATGCAGAAATAAGCAGTCGTTTCAATAGTTAATGATAAGAATTTTTCTCATTCATTATTTAATACAAACGTATATAAATTAATATTTTTTTAAAAAATGAAATCAGTATTGTTTTTTTTATTCATTACAAAATTAAGTATTTAATAATAAAATTCTACATTATCTTTTTCTTGTGGATGAAACAAGATTAGTTTTGTAAATTAGAAATCGAAATAAAAGAAATTTAAAGAAAGATTTTATCACTAGAGAAAATAAGACCGAAAAAGAGTTTTATAAACGAAAAAGCTCGTGTACCGCCATGCTAAGCTGAAGGAAAAGAAACTTGTCTACAAAGGAAAAGAAATTGAAGACATTCCGCAAAAGATAATTTTAATGACATAAGTATAGAAGTCCCACACTACGCGCATACACCCTCATCCAGAAGTGAAACGTCATCGAGAGGGAAAAAGGAAATTTCCATTGGGATAAAGTTATATTCTCGGAAAAAGCCCGTGCAAAAGCCGGGCTAACCGGAGGGAAAACGTTCCATACAACGGGACGAAGAGGTGGAGGATATTTCGAAAAGGGGAATCTTAGTGACATTGATATAGAAATCACACACACAACCAGGAAATGCTGTTACCGAAAGGGGAAGAGGAAATTTCCATTGGTAAAAAGTTATGCACTGGATAAAGCCAGTCATGCAGCTAGTATATATATGGCAGGAATTGGAAAAAAGCATTTCCCGTCATCTATTGCACGGAAAATAACTGACTTATGCATTGAAACAAAAGAGTTACATTGTTATATTAAATTGCTATTTTGTAATAAAATTTTATCTAAAGGTATTTAAATATTTCTGTACTGAAAATGGATTAGAATTTAACTATATATAGGCAACGTAGTCATTTTCTAGATAGCATCTACGATTGTTTCGAAAGGCAATAATGCTGTCCATTACCACAAACCTTAAAAACTAATATGAAGAAATATCTGAAGTTATATGTCTTCTAATTAAATCTACTTATACAAATGTCACGGCAATTGAGAAGCGCTCAAATAATGAGTTATAAATTTCCAAGGTGTTTCGAAAATAGATCACGGAAGGATAACACATACAAATAAATAAAAGAAAAATGAATGCACTTTTTTTTATATTTTAGAAATAATGTGATTCATTTTTGGAGTTATGATTACTCCTCCATACTAAGTTGATCCACCTTTATTGTCTCGCGATTTTCTGATCGTCAAATAGTAGGCTTAAGTCATGATTCAGCCCAAGCTTTTTTTAAAAAAATAGCGAAGGCTGCGTTATTTTTAATTTAACTTGTCCTTAAAGTACTTGCTCTTTTTGATGAGGAAACTAAGAAAATTAGAGAAATGAGTTGAAGTGTCGCTTTCTTAGATAGATGATGATTCAAAATTAAGAAGTAACTAATACCTCTTACAATCAAATCGTATTTCCTTTATCTATTTTTATCATAAAAAAAGTTTGTGATAACCTTTAAGACTACCAGGACATGCTCGAAAGAGTAAAATGCCAAAATTAAGACTCTTTGCGTATGGGACATCTATCTTTAAAAATTTTCAATAAAGCTTAGATTTTTTGGGGACTTCAATAAAGATATTTTAATCCTTTTGTAGAAATACAAAAATAATTTTTTAATTAAAAACTTTTTTTTTCTGTTTAATTTAAGTTGGACATAATTTTTGAGATCTCATAATACATGTGTTTATGTTAAGGTACGATATTTTTTCTCTTTATCTAAAATATTTTTTGCACTTATATAAAACAATACATAAAATGTAGTGAACCTATTTTTTTTAGTAAAATATTAAGATAATTCTTTAAAAAAAATTATAAAACTTTGTAATTTTGAAAATTTTTATTTTCCCTCCTTTTTTTTATACATAAAACTATTTTTTAAAAAACTATGTACTACTTCGACCAAAAAAAAAGTAGGTTCACTATATACACAGGTATCCTTTATATAGAAGTGTAAAAAATTTGGAACCACCTCACCCACCCACCACCATATAGTGCAATAGTTTTTTTGAAAGTGTACCTAAAAGCAAAAAATTATACTTTGGAGAAAAAGTGAAAAAACTAAACATTTGTAAGCATTTATTTACATTTTTGTTAATGACTTTTTTCATATTTTAAGGTTATTTTATCAACGCACGTATAAGTGTTATACATTTCTACATTCAGAAAAATATGTACTATTTTTTAATACTAAAATTGAAAAATCAATTTTTTGAATATGTGTATGATGTCCTGGTTCCCGTAAGACCCATAGCGTACGACCATGCAGGTTATATATTCTTATCCTTTTGGGAACCAAAATATTTTTAACTTTACATTCTTCTGGTTATCAACACTATACTGACCTCGATGACATTGGGAAAAATATTTTTCAAATTTTGCACCCCCAACCCCTTCTGGAACGTGGACTGTTCTGGCGCAAATTTGCGGGCTGAGTCTTTAAGGTATAGCAAATTCATTTTCCGGGCTTGCGTACCTAGAATTGTCCTGTTGGTAAAGTAACTTACTTGTAACCAGAGAGTAGCAGGAGTAACCAGAGAGTAGCAGAAAAATGTCTGATGCTTTTAAAATTAATAGCAAGTAAGGGGTAAATCTACTGGCAGAGAAAGGAGTTAAAGCAATTTAAATCTGTCGACGCTATAAATTTTCACATTGGAGTGAGTGAGAGGTTTTTAAAATCGCACTATAAAACTGCACGAGTGTTTTTGGTGACGGGCCTCGTAATTTTAAGCCAAAATCAAGTGACGAGGATGACACCTGAGCTCGCTTCTCCCTCTCCTAATTTCCACACCACACCAACTGGAGGACGTTTAAGCCTCGACAGATTTAACATACAGAGAGCTCCTCTGCACGGGGCGTCTTCAGCAGCACTGGACTCGAACTCATAACACGCCAGCAAAGAGTCCTTGAACTTAACCACTAGGCTATCGCGACCCTCTGGAGTGACCAGAAAGTCAGGAGAGTGAGCCATCGTTCTCGTTGCTTGATCGTGGATAAAAATTCCTAGTCCCTTGCCAATAGTCTCTTTGCTTATTCTAGTATGACGTTATGAAATACCGTAAAATCCGGCGTATAACACACACTTTTAACAAAAAGAAAATAATAAGATTCTAATTTACGGGTGCACGTTATACGTCGGGTATGAAAAATGATAGCTTTAAAAATGAAAAAAGATGAACATTGAAAAAAATTAGATTTCTGCGTATATAGAAAAATACTGTTTATTTAAAAAAAAATGACATTTCTTATGAACTTAAAGGGTTGTATTTCTAGAAATGTGTGTGTATTGTTTTTTTCAAAAACCTGGGATAATACCTGTAATAAATGACTTCAAAACATACCAGCATTGTATACTTACCTTTCAGGTTTCTTTGTAAAAAAGAGGGTGCGCGTTATACGGCGAATGTATTTAAAAATTAATAATTGCAGCTTTAAAGTATAATGAGCGTTATACGCCTGATTTTACGGTTAGTAATATATAGCACACGAACATTACATTACAGGCAAAGTACGAATCAAGTCACATAATCGAATTCTGGTTTCAATAAAGATAGTCATGCGAAAAAATGGTTACAGTCGAGTTTGAATCAGATATCAAGACTTTTTTCCCCTACAATATTGAATATGCCATCCAAAATAATACTTAAAAATCTCTCCTACCGTATTATTACTCTTATAAACGTAATCCAGTTAAAAAGTAATGTAATAGCCAAACTTTAAAAGAAATATGTCAGGGACTCAACTCTCTAATAATGAAATACACATAAATAATTCGAAACTCTACTCAATTATACACATTCGAAAACGTTTACCATGTATTTAAAACTATTTTACCTGTACACCGTAAAACTTGTTACGGGCTCCCGCGTCTTTTCATTAAAATGTCTTTTCTTTTCTTTGGAGCCAAAATGAAAACTTTTTTCCAACCAAACCAAAGAAGTGAAGCGTGAAGGAAAGATGTAAATTGGGAAGCTTTTAAATATCAGAAGTTAGAGTAAGCGGTGTGGTAATTTGGGGAATGTTATGATAGTCCGCGATTCAAGTGTGAAGAGTTTTTGAAGGATTAAATGACAGCCAACAGAAGTTATCCGTGACAGAGAGCCCTTAGGTCAAGGTGCATACCATTGGATTCCTGTGAACCGCAACTTCAACTAGGATCAGATTGATCGCTACTTCATTCGACATTAAGGTAGGAGTGACTATTTAATATTCGAATCTGTGATAGCATTGTAATTGAGCTTAGGCGAGTTAGTTATTGATAGTGGTCCGGGTTACGCTATTTCGGTATTTTATATATTGTGTGTTTAGCCACCGTAGATTCTCTCCCATATATTATTATTATCTAATCTGTTAAAGGTTTAAGTTTAAGATCTTAATAAAGTCATATTAAGATCATGTCAGCTTCTAGTTCTTCATTTATTCCTACACCTCTAGCTCACGCTGATAATCAAGGAGAAGGGCACCCAAGGGGGGCGCCCTTACAAACTGCAAATAAATGATTAAGACAGCGTTTCTCAAACTGTGGGGGGCGCCCCTCTAGGGTTGTGTGATAATTCTACGAGGGGGCTTGAGCGCATTGAAAATTCGAAAACAAAAGATTATTTAAAAAATTATTAATTTACTGAAAGTAAACAAACAAAATACATTCTGAAGTAATAAAAAATGTGAAATTAACATTTATACGGATATAATACGCTTATAAATGTATCAGTAATGCTCTATGTATTTTATAATTAATATAATAATACTAAGTTAAGAACGTTTAATAATTACCAGTAACCCGATGGGATTGTCATAAATAAAATTATACACAAAAGTTAACACTTATCTTGATAATGTGTGTACGGTTTATAAATAATCCCTTAACTGCCGATAAAAAGTTACGCGATTCGCTCCCCAATGCCTCCGTTGTCCCCGTAGGTCCTGGCATGTGATGTAATAGAGAGGGGGTGTGGGAGAAAGGGAATAAATAAGGAAATCTTCTGATATAAGTAAACACTTTGAAAAAACTCTGTCAAGGTCCTTTTACTGCATTCCAAAACCTTCGGAATAATTTTATGGATTGCAGCGCACAGAAAAGATCGTACTTCGGAAAGATGTATAGATACCTCCGAGCAGTAGCGCACACAGGAATTTTTCAAGGGGGGGGGGTCCGGCCCTCCAGGATCCCCCCCCAGCCCCTTGTGTGCGCCACTGCCTCCGAGGCATTTAATGCAACAGTTGAGAGAGGTATATATACGCCGGTGGCGCTTTAGAGGTTAAAGTCGTTTTGTAGCTTTAGCGTCAAAATACAGTATTAATGAATTCAATGCATTGTTGTTTGTATGGAGGGAAGGGGGTGATGAAAATTCGGATTGAATATTGTGTCGTCAATATTAAAAGTTTGAAAAGCACTGGATTAAAAAGACATTTAAAGAAGATAAGTAATTATATGAAATAACTTTTTTTCTGAGAATGGTTCCAAAGAATGATAATATTTTTTATTTAACCAAAAAAAAAAAAAGGAAAGAAAAGAAAAAGAATTGTACAGACTCACGAAAAAATAAGGTTTTTTTCATAATCATCTTAATATATATATATCCATTGCTAGTTTTTTAAAGATGTAAATTTGAGGATTACTTAAAGGAATTATGATTTCAAAAAGAAAATCTCTTGTTCTTAAATGATTATAAAAATAATTAAAAAAAAAGAACTTTGTTTCTTTAAAACGACCGAAACCGGTTTTTTATTTTTTGCAACTTAATTCGATGCTTAATTTTGAGAAATATTATTCTGAGCATAATCAAAAACTAAGACTTAATCTGACTAATGAATAGCATTGATAAAGTCAATCTAAAATATAAAATCAGGGCTTCGTTTTTTTAAATTTTTTTTAACCCTATGGGACTTGTTAAGTACATCAAGAGAAAACGGAGTAACATTATAAAACAAATAATAACTTCAGAACATAAAGAATGCAAAAAAAATTATCTTTATGTATTTTTTAAGTACACATATGAATAATTTATTTTTATTTATTAATTATATTTTTTTCATTGATTTAGGGATTAGTATCTTTAATGAAATTTGCGTTTATTTTATTAATTAACAAATTTGGAATTATTATTCGTATAATAGCGAAGTACAGAAACAAAAAAAAAACAATTTTGGTTTTAAAGAATGCTGACAATTCCTTTTTTTTCTACTATTATTAAAAGAATTAGCTTGCATTTGATTGAAAATATATTTCAAAATTCGACTCTGAATATTTTTGTTTTGAAAAACATAATTTTCACACATACATCAATAAAAGTTACTGCTAGAATAAAAAAGAGTAATTTATCTTAATGTGCGCTAATTCCTTATCTCTCTTTATTTAGTATCTTAAAACACCAGTGTATGCTGTTTTTCAATTCCTCTACTATTATAGTCCTCTCTCTCTCTCTCTCTCTCTATATATATATATATATATATATATATATATATTGTTCAAATTTTCAATCGTTAATAAAATTCTTTCTATTCATCCATTCAAGTTCAAATACATTTTTTAAACTTGCTGCGGATGACACTTGATGTTCATAAAGTTTTTTCAAATATTAATTCATTAATTAAATTACAAAAATGAATACATAGTAACAAACAAAAATAATAGTCCAACAGTATACATAGAAAGGAAAATCGTTCTTTGCGTCCCTGTAGCGCAATGGATAGTGCGCTGGACTACTACTCCAAAGATCATGGGTTCGAATATCACATGGAATTCTAATTTATGAGAGTGTGGTTTCTTTTTTACTATACAATTTTAATAGAATAATTAAATTTAATTTATAAATAACTAGTAACAAACCAATAAAAAAAAATAGTACATTACCCTATATAGAAAGGAAAATGGAAAATTGCAAGGAAAATCTCTTTCTATTTGGCCATTAATATTGTGATTCTGTCATTTGTATATACAAATTTATAGTAATTATAATTATTTAATAAAAAGTAACTAAAATGAAATTTTTCTTTGTTGACCTAAGCAGATATTGACTTCAAAAAACTTTTTTTTATATTATTTGTTTTAAATTGATTCACTTATTAATAAGTGATTGATATCCATTTAAGACTCGAATATTTTTATCTTTAAATGTTAAATTCTTCTGGTTATTCAGTCTATATTAACTCCAACGACACTGGTGTTAATGCCCAAGTAAACATCTATTTTCCCATGTTGGTGCCACAGCTTGGCGATAACTCGGATAAATTGTAAACGAGTAATACAAACGCTCTAAAGCGTAATTTACGATTGGGCCAACAAATATCTTAATAAATAATAAATATTGACTTCTTTTAGCCATCTTTTAGGCCTTCTTTCAGCTCTCCTCACCAACGCCATAGGGTGGTGCGCAACACTTTGAAAGTAGCCCGTACCATGGAAAAGTCTGCCCCCTCCCCCTGCTTTATATATTCGAATTCATGTCTTTTCTGAATAAATTCACAAAAAAAAACCCAATTTGCAATGAATTTTAGAAATATTTGAATTAAAATAAATACTTCATAATCCCTCCCTATTATAAATTTCGGTAAACAACTACTTTTTAATTTCTTTGCACATGCCATCCATAACGTTATGCGTAAACTACCAGAATAGTTTTAGCCCCACTTTAATCACGTAGTGACTCACCGTGTGCTCGTTAAATCTATGGAGGCTCAAAGTCCTCCCTTGGGGTGGTTTGGAAGTGTGGAGAGAAGGTGGCAGTTCAGGTATTGTCCTCGTCATTTGACCAATGTTCAAAAGTACGAGACCCATCACCAATAGCCCTCGTGTTGCTTTATAGTGCAATTTTAAAAAATTACTCACTCACCCACATAATCACGTGATATTCATACTTTCTGCTATTTCATTATAAGTAATCGCGGAATAAAGTTTTTTAACACTCTTTTATTAGCTCTTCACCTGTATGTAATGGAATCTTTGAACTCGATTTTTACCCACGTTAAAAGGTCAGATTAATTCGTAATTTTGCACACTTGTCAAGAACCGATGACAGTACAATAATTTAATAATTTTGTTCCATTGTCCTGATCAGGATTATCAGGATTAACGATTTCCCATTTCCAGATTTAGTGACTAATTCCAGATTTATATTCCAGAGATTTGGTGACTAAGACAAAGTTACAACTCTAAAGCGAAAACGCTTTTATTGTAGATTGAACTAAAAAAGGAAAAATAAATTATAGTTTAAAAAAAACTAAAAAAATCACGCTATTATAGTTAATCAAACTAAAAAGTAAAAAATAATTCTTAATATAAGAATAAAACGATTAACGAGAAAATTAATCTCATTGTGGTGAAAGCGTGGGGTGCTTCGTACTACATTTTTGCACTAATTCTGCATTTTGCTATAAAACTAGTAAGAAATTATTACAATTGATATCGAGCACCCCACGCCTTTACCACAACGACATTAATTTTCTCATTGATCATTTTATTCTTATATTAATAAATTTTTTATTTTTTAATTCGATTAACTATAAAAGCGTATTTTTTAGTTTTTTAAAAACATGTTTTTTTTAGTACATTGTTACCTTGTCATGTATACTACAATGTAATATTTAAACTTCTCAACATGGGGAAACATTACATCGCTGGAACACGGATTTTTCAGTTGGAGTTAGCAATTAAGTGTTCTTCATTTCGGTTAGAGCGATAAAATATAATTGTGTTTAATATAGAGAGGAATCTCTAAGATATTTTTTATCGTGGTCTATCTATCAATGCCAATGTTATATTTTACACCATTCATATTGATACTCGTTAAAAATCCTTGTCCAATACTCGTTTAAAGTGCCAATATCTTTCGTTACAAAAGTAATTGAAAGTAATAGTTATTTTTCTCTTCTGTAATAACAAATATCTTTGCTGAGCTTTTCTTTTATTATGAGAAAGAAGTCCATTTTTCCCACAGAAAATTGTTAAAAAGTTGGAAGAGAACACCAAAAAACTTTTAAAAAGAAATTCATGACTCGCACTTATTTTCGAACATTTTCATTTTTGAATTTAACAGTCAAATTTTTTATTAACCCATGGAGTGGTCACGAGGGGGAACTCAGTCACCCCAGGGTCACGAAATCTTTAATTGTGAGAACACTGTTTATTTATTACCAATATCATTATCATTATCCTCCTAAATGACAGTCTTCATGGAAACTAAAATGTATTTGTCACATATTCTTCTTCTTTGGAAATGGCAAATTTTTTTTTTGCAGTCTTAAGGTACTTGGGATAACTGAGTTCCAAGTGCGACCAATTTTGTTCCAAAATATTTTCTATGGACAGGCTACATTTTACCCCTGTAAACGACTTAGTGGTTTTGATTGCTGTATTGTACGACTCATTAGGGTGAGTGAGTTTGGTATTTTATGGCGCAAGAGCCAGTTTTGGCTATACTGCGCCAAACGTTCATAGGTCTGTGGTCTGGACGGGAAAAGAAGAATAGGAGAAATTGGATGACAAGATGGAGGGTCGAAAATAGAGAAAGATCACTGGGGTACCCCGGGGTCGTGACACCCATGTTTACCAAAGATAGTAAACCTCTTGGGAAAAGGAAAAGATCACTAGGGTACCTCGGGATTGTGACACCCGTACCCACCAAAAGAAGGTGAGCCCCCTGAGGGAAACGACTCATTAGGATTTATAAATATAAATGAACAGAATATAAAAAAGAGAAATGGCATCTGTGATCTTTATTGGATGAATTTGAAACTAATCAAACAAGGGGAGAACTTGATGAAATAATGGATATTAATTAAGGTAGCGAAAGTAAATTTCAGAAAGGCGATGAACATAAAACGTTTGCGTTCAAAGGAAAAATTTTAAATGCTACTTAAAAAACTCCATCAAGGAAGATATAAAGCCACAAGTGTACCACAGGACAGACACACTGAGCCCTGTCAGAAAGACTCAAACAAGAAAAGTTCAACATCTCAATCATCAAAGGATATTAAAACTACATTTATTTGAACAAAATATGAGAGTTTTCCTTGGAAATATCATTCCCGTAATGTTACCGAAAAGTGCTTGTGATTTGTGTCCTTTATTAATTTCACCCACATTTAAAACATTTTAGTTCAGTTTGATTGGAATTTTTCTGAAATCATCAAAGCAAAATTTAAAAGTCCTTAAAAGTTACTTTCTCTTAATTAAATGATTCGCTGGAATTACGATTTTTATCGTGTACAATAAAAATAATTATAAAAAAAGGATTGGGGTGACTCGGTCACCCCGCGTGACCATTAACGTTAGTATCGAGTTCGCACCTACTCCCGGGTTAAATATCAAAGAATTTACAAGAATTTTTTTAAAATATACTAATATTAATCTATTTCTGAATCCAGTATTCATGAAAAGTATTTTAATTAAAATAAGACTTTTTAACCAAGAGGTATTTAAAAGAATATACAAGGTGCGATACAAAAAAAAAAAAAAAAAAAAACGAGACAAAGTGTGTAGCTTGGAAAAAGAGTGGAGTTAGTAACAACTGTTTTGATGACGTCATTCCACGCACCTTCTTTATCCACGTTGCAAGTTTCTCTTTAATCGATCACGCCAGTGGGAAGTACTGCGTCAATAGAGTGAACACGTGAAACTGCATTCTGCCGAAAAAATTTCGAATCAACATCAAGTTTCTTGTGAACCTTAAGAAATCAACCATGAAAACGTTTCAAATACTAACCGAGGTTTATGGAAATGAAACTTTGTTTCGTGCACATGTGTTTGAATGGTATAAGCGGTTTTCAGGGAAGAATTCAATGTGGAAGATGATGAACCTGCTGGGCGACCAAAGTCAGTGATTCCAGACCAAAATATTGCAAGAATTCGTGATATGAGTGGGTTTCTACTCACATCAGTGGTCAGACTGTTAATCAACACTACTTCATTGAAGTAATAAAAAGAACTTCGTGAAAAAATTAGGATTTATCTTGAAACTCAGAAAAAACTATGATGTTGATAAAAAAAAAAATATTGACGCTAAAGGACTCCTTCCTTTGAAAGAATTAATAATACGAAGGATATTTGCTACAATCACATTCACGATATATGTGCCTTACTAAAATAAATAATTAATTTATGAAAAATAAAAACATGATGTATTGAATTGCGACTGACAAATTAACATTGCGACAAAAGCGTATAGAATATCAAGAGTATAAAGAACTTTTTTAACAAAAGCTAAACTAGGTTTATGGATATTTGCAACCTTTTGTATGGGTTATTTGTTTTATCCAGAATATTTAGGATTGGGAGGCACAAATCTATAAATATTCTTATCGTAAATTTGAAAACACAAACTAAAAACCTGAATTTGAAAAGTATGCTTAACTTTTATAGATATGAGGGTTCTAAAATACCATATTTAACGTTTATTTATAGTTTTAATATAATGTGATCAGAAGTTATAAAAATTCTCTTACACACCTTACAGATTTAAATTCTATAAAATATATATGGGATATATTGGAAAAGTTAAGAGGAAATATTTGACGTTGCTTCAATGTCTTCATCAAGAACCGTGAGAAAATTGTTGAATGACAGCCAGCTAAATATTAAAAGGTTAGTTTGGATATATTTTTTACTAATAATAACTCTATGTGTGTGTGTGTTTAAAATCGGGATGATTATATTTGAAAATTTTCATATTTTATTCGCATTCTAAATAAATATTTTAACCCTTTAACTGTCAAGTTATTTTAATGATTTGGGAACACAAAGGATAAATTTTTTTTTTATTGTAAAAATCAAATGTTTAGTTCAAAATAAAATATATACCATAAAATCCGGCTTATAATGCGCACTTTTAACACAAAAAATAAGATAGAAATTTACAGGAGCACGTTATACGCTGGGTATAAAAATGATAGCTCCAAAAATAAAAATATAAATGTGCATAAAAAACTTAGACTTCTACAAAGATCTGAATATTGCTTATTTAAAAGAAATGTCATACATTATGAACCTATAAAGGATTATTTTTCTAGAAATATACTATTTTTTTAAAATCCTTCAATAATATCTCGAACAAATGGTTTTAAAACATAATAGCAATGCTTACGTACATTGCAGGTTCCTTCGTAAGAAAAGGGGGTGCGCGTTATACGGTGAATATACCTCAAAATTAAAAAATGCCGCTTGAAAGTATAGGTGTGCGTTATACACCGGATTCTATGGTACTTAGAAGTTAAAATTTTATATTTTCTATTACATGCATAAAGTTTTAGGTTTTGTAACAACTGCATATTTGCTTGAGCCAGTGGTAAAGTGCGCTTCTAGTAAAGCATTATTTTATAAAAAATGAAATAAAATAAAAATAAATTTAAATGAATACCCGTTAGTAGTTTAACAATTCTGTTTTGTGTGGCATAACTGGAAACACTTTTCCAAAGGTATACCAACTTTTCAATCATTACATTGGAATGGTTTTCTTCCTTTAGACTCACGTTTGCAGGTGTAGAAGAAAATAGGATATAAAATGTCGTTTAGTAAGACAGGCAAGGCTATTTACTGTAGGTGGTCTGCTAGAATTCTTTTGTCCAGAAGCTGCATCATCATATTTATGTAAAAACTGTTCTATAACTTGGATTCGAAATTCTAAAAATGTAAAACGTTTCCCAACTACATTTTTATAAAGCAAAAATGACTTCCAGAGCACTTTGTCTGGTGAAGATAAAAATGTCGTTTTATAATATTTTTTTCTGGCGTTTTCGGATTGTTGGATGAAAGGATATTTCCTGATCGCAACGTTCTACACCACCCGTAGTAAATTACACCGTATAATACTCGGATATAACATTTTGGAGCACTAGTGTTGCGCCCGAGATAGCACAAGTGACAATTAAAAGGTTGGGGGCAAAAAACCTATGGAGATTTATAATTTTTTATAAAAACGGATTATTAATAGCATATGTGCCACAGTATTTAATTAAATCTTTTAAAACTCAGAGGGTATTTTTTTTTTGCAACAGAATGTTAAAAATTTAATTACATAAAAATAATAGGGAGCCATTATAAATGCATGTTCACATATTTTTCCAAAAGATTAAATCTTTGTTTAAGTTTTAGCTAAATTTCCATTTTATTCCTTTCCCCCTGATTATTAATTTAGTTCTGACAATATTGTTCTTCTTTTCTGTTTACTGAATTATTTACAGAACTATAATTAACTTCCGACAGAATATATAATTAAATAAAGTTTTAAAAAATTGGTTAAATAAAAATACAGCTGATTCCTCTATTCAGAAAAAATAATAATACTTTCCGAGCAGTTCAATGTTATTAATTTTTTTCCTGGTGGCTCTTGAATTAAAGTTCAAACGAGTATGTTAATTATTTAAGTCAGAGGTGGGCCGGCCTGCAAAGAGTTTATTATTATATAAGACAGAAAATATTCTCTATACTCGCGTATTCCGGTCAACATATATTTGCGAACAAAGTTTTTCATGCAGGAAGACCCACAAGGGTAAGTATAGATGTAAGCTGGCTGTTTGTGTGTGTATGTGACGTCAACTTACAAGATGAGATGAGAATTTCAAGAAGCAACCTCACTTTTGATTTCAAAAAAATTGTAGAAAAGTGTGATAGGGTACACATTTGTTTCATTAAACTGATTCTAAAATTAAACGTGCTTGCAGCTGTAGATGAAATGAAATTAGCATGATAAATAATTTGAATAAAACTGCCATTATTATATTTTACTTGTATTTAGTGGTTTTTATGGTAAAATTTCTACAATTTTTGTGATGCAAAGTTAATTAATGAATGTAATCATTTTAAAAAAGTGTGACCCTTCAATATATTTCTCACTTGCACATTGTGAATTTCGAGCAAAGCTATCACCCAGATTTACACAGGCAAATAAGATCTATACAAAGTCGCCATTTTTTCCCTTCATATAAAATTCCAATCCTAATAAAAAAAAGCATCGCTAATGTGAAAATACAAATTTTAATGCAAAGAATTTTAGGTACTTACTTATTATCGCAACAATCACCAATGTTCAAGATAACTCGCCAAGTTGGCAACCCCAATTCAGAATGTGTCATATGCACAATCATGTACTTCATTTCAAATAATGTCGCCAATAGATCGCGATAGTACGTATGTACCGAATTTTCTTATAAAATAATCACTAAATTTTTCTTATTTTCTTTTTTGTATTGTGAACATTATTTCACACAAACATTTTAACTTTTGTCTAAATAACTGCATGATTAATTTTAAATAAATAAATACATATCATCAAATTTATTTTTTAGAAACAAATTAAGTTTAATATAAATCCAGTTAATACATCAAATATAACATCCGAAATTTTTTTGAAAAGTAAATTTAAATTTAAAATGAATTTAAAATTATGATTACGGGAAAATTTATTAACAATCTTTTCACAAAACTAATCCTCGATGTTTTTCTTTATCATCAACATTTATAAGAACGCGTTATTTTTTCAATCACCGAAATATTTTTGTCAAAATTTACACCAAGTCACAAGGATTGATGAATGGGGACTTTGATTTGTTTTGTATTGTATTATATTGTAATGGAAAATACGTTAGTACTAAGCTAAAAATTAAAACATAAATTAGCAAGCTTTAATAATTTAGCTTTCGTCTGGGGCTATATATAAATAATATAATTTAAATAAAACTGATGCATTGATTTTAAAAATATAGATCTTTTTTATATGGAGTAAAATATTTTTTTTAATATAATGGGATATATACTTTGATATTCTCACACAAATTACTTATGTAAGAAGTAATATTAAAAAAAATCCAAGTCAATTCCTACTTAGGTCAACAATTTTTTTTTTATTTTAGTTATTTTTTATTAAATAGTTACAATTAATATAAATATGTATATACATATGACAGAATCACAAAATTAAGTGACAAAATAGAAAGAGATTTTCCATGCAATTTTCTATTTACCTTTCTAAATAGGGTGTTGGACTATTTTTTTTGTTTGTTACTATCTATTCTTTAATTTAATTATTCTAATAAAATAATATAGTGAAAAAGAAATCACATTCTCAGAAATTAGGCTATCCCAGGTGGGATTCGAGCCCCCGACCTTTTGGATTAGAAGTCCAACGTGCTATCCTTTGCGTTACAGGACACAATGAACGATTTTCCTTTATATATATGCTGTTGGACGATTATCTTTGTTTGTTACTATTTATTCTTTTTTATTTAATTAATGAGTTAATATTTGAAAAAACTGTTTTAACATCAAGTGTCATCCGCTACAAGTTTAAATAATGTATTTGGACTTGAATGGATGAATAGAAATTATTTTATTAACAATTGAAAGTTTGAGCAAGATATACACTTACACACACACACACACACATATATATATATATATATTTAGAGATAGAGAGTGAACTAATATATATAGTAGGAATTGAAAAATATAGAGTTCAGAGAGAGAGAGGGAAATTATGTATGTGCTTGTCACATTTACGAGCATATTAATAATAATGCATTATAAAGTTAAGCAAAAATTAAAATAATCAAAACCAAAACTGTATCACTGAAAATAATCTAAAACTTTTACTTTTACTAATTTACTTGAAAAAGGAGGTATTGTCAAAGTAATGCGGCTTCATTTATGTTCAATTAAAAATAGATTTCCTACCTTTAATTTAATACAGAATTTTATTTAGTATAACTAATATTAAATATTATTAATTCTAGATATTATTATATGTGTTTCACTTCTTAAAATAATTTAACTCCGTCATTCACGTGTTGCCGATAACCAAGAATTTTTTTTTTAAATGGATATTATTTTTGTTTTTATCATAGTTTACTAATCAAAATTCTTTTTAAAATGAGAAAATCCAATATTTTTACTTTGATTTGTATCATTTAAATGTCAGTTTTATAACTGAACTTTT
>BMAV01019040.1:90329-108970 GCA_019973955.1 Trichonephila inaurata madagascariensis
AACCGATACTTCGTCTTAAGCGTTTTCGCGTGAAACGCATATTTCACTGTACATTCTTTTATACACTCTGAAACTTTTACCTTTCGTACCCACAAATCCTATCCTACTTGATCCTGTTTGGAACGTCCCGCCCAGTACATCAACCACCCCTCTTTACATCCCCATTTCAACGCGTCTTGAGTCCTGCTCGATTCGACGTAATCCCGGACGGGAAGGTATACCGGAGTCGATAATCCGGCGCGCGCGTGTCATAGCCCCCTTCCCTCCCCCTCCAATTAGCATACACGCACGTGGGTTGTTTGTATTTTTTGCACGCACCCTCCCCCAGCTCTCTCCTGCGTCTATCCGTAACAAGATCTGCATGTGACTTGTCTACCAAGTTCCATTGACAAAGTACGTCATCGAGAGGCCCTGTGCATGTGTTTATGGATAGGGCCCAGTAATAAGTCTTAGCTCGGGGCAGAGGATTGCTGACAAAAAATGCGGTTGCTCGTTTGATGCCAGGGGTCTAGGGAAATCATTATTTGAATGTGTGCGGAGAAATACGCTTGCTTGCTCGTGTGTATTTGTATAAATCCATTTTGCTTGTTTTTAGCGGAAGGCTGTGGAAAATAGAGTTAGTAAGACTGTGGTGCTTGATATGGTTTTGACAGGTGAAAGACTTTTGGTATTTAAGGGAAGATGTGTTTGCTTTTGGATGACATAATTCTATGTTTGGGATAATCAAAAGCTCAAAAAAGTTAATGCAGATTTGTCATCTATGTCAAGAGTGTATTCTCACTTTATTAAATGTCCATGAAAGTTGTTAAACGTTTATACAGAAGGCTTTATTTATACGAAATATTACAGCTCTGTGTATAAAGATTTAAGTTTTATCAGTTTATTCAGATGCGGGAATTGAATTGTATATTTGCTTTTTAAGGCATTCGACTAAGTGAGGGGTATTCAACCTTTTTTTTCCCGCCGGGCCGTAAACACATAACAGTTATTTCATACGGGCCGCAACATGCGGATAGTGAAAAAAGCAGACAATAAGACCAAAACAACATTTACAAACAAAATTGATCAAAATATTATATAAAACTCATTTTTGGCTTTTATTTTAATACTATATTAACTTTTCTATCGAACACACACACACAAATATTTATTTTTATGAATTTTTAGAGTTATGGAGTAATTTCTATTTTCTTTCATCTATGACCAAGCCTCTTGCTTATATTCTACTATTAAAAAAATAATTGATACATTTGATTGCTTGATTGATAGAACTTCCTGCTAAATTTTTTGTGAATTGTTCTCCAATTATTGAAGTTCATAGTGCAATGGGCCATGACCGGGACACTCAAAAAAGGCTGGCGGGATATATGCGGCCCGCGGTCCGCAGTTTGAATATCACTGGACTAAGTTCTGTGACCAATTTTTCAAAAATTGATTTTCAGAAGAATTTTATTGTTTTAAAGAACATAAACAGGCTTTAAGAGGCATAATTATTAAATAAATAACGAGTATCAACTTTTGTTTGCGAAAATTGTTTATTTTTATGAAATTTTAGCAAAATGTTCAAAGTTAAAAAAACTTTAAAAATAAAAATACATTGAACATAATGCAGTTTTAATTTCATTAATATACTACTTGATCCATCTGAAGTGTCACAAACCGCAGGGTAAAAAATATTTTAGAAGATAAATATTTTAAAAGAATTTAAATTTGATGTTAATGATTTTTCGTCAAAAATACTTTAGCTTCTAAGTTAAAAATTGCTGTAGAATTTGTATTAATGAAACTAAAAACCTGCGGTTTGTTGCACTCGAAAGGGCTCATAACATATATGTTATAAATTTCATTGGTTTAGATTAGATTCTTCCTCAATATTTATATTTCTTTTATTTCTGATAGCCCAACAATAAACACCTAAAAAACACTTTTTCAAACACGTAACGGTCACATGACAAATGCAATCACGTGTTCTCCACTGAATTCAAAACTGACACTAGACTTCCACTTGTTGTCCTTAAGGTGACTGCCTACCTTGAAAATGTCATTTTTCGTCTACAAAAGTCATATTTTTATTTCAAAATCTTATAGCTTGAACATTTTTCTTTCCAAAACAGTTCTTTTTCCTTTACGCGAAATAGAAATAAAGTTATAACGATTTTAAAAAACATCACTCTCTGCAAAAGGGCTGTAAGATAAAACTTTAAATGAGTTTTTCTCAAAATTATGTTTACGAAAAAGAAACTCTTTACAGATACATGATATCTTAAGTACCAAACCAGATAACGTTTTGAAATTTTGTGGGAATGTTTATTATACTATTTTTCATAAAGTGGACCATAAGTTTTGTTGTAGGTTAAATATTTTTTCATTTAGGGTAGTCTTTATGAAGAAAAAACTTTAAAAACATCAAATTTTTATATCATTATGTATAATAGTCTGTAATTTTTTTGTATTTTAATATTTCTCTGAGATTTTGGTTCATTTTGAAGAGCACCATAATATGTATGTTGTATATAAAGAAAATTATGATAATCGTATTTAAAATTTTTATACAGTGTTACCCGTTTAAGTAAAAATTTGGTAAAATTTCCTTGAATACAACCAATTTTTCTAAAAGTACAATATTTATTCAAAAATTTTTATGTATTTTCATACTTTTTTTTCCTTCCTAAAAACACTCAATTTGTTTCAAAAATTTGTTTTTATAAAAAAAATTGGGTCCGAAGGTAGGCACAGTCACCTTAAATTTAGATAAAATTTCAAATTTAGTAGTACGGCAAAGATTACAAAGACTATTCTTTTCTAGCTCCATTTATATTTTACTTCCTTAAATATATATTGAGAAGTATCAGAGTTGTGTGCTTAGTGTTTTACTATAATCTACGTAAATGGGATACGTAGAGCATTGGACGTTAGAGATTAAACTATAAGCAGTAAATTTTCGGAGTTGGTTTGAGTAAAGTCTCTTTTAGCATAATACAGTTGAACCCGGACTTGACAAATTTATTGGGACTAAATATTTTGTTCATTAATTCGGGTTTATTCAATATATTGTGGTCAAAACAAAATACAAATTTTTTACACTTACCTTCCGAAAATTCTACAATAAGCAAATACACAAAAAGTATCCATAGTTAGAAATTATGCACTTTTTATTCGACAGCTAATAACACTATTAATTAATTTTATCAAGCACCAATTCATTGGAATTTTAAAAGACTAATAAATGTTTGTTTCCTGATGGCATTGATATCATCGCTCGAACACCCACCGCACTAAGACAGGCCTTCTTATCTTTAGAAAAAGATGCCCTCAAGATGGGACTGAAAATCAATGAGAATCAGACCAAGCACATGCCTTGCACTAAATCATGTTTTAACAATTTCCTTTCTAAAATTGAAGACTATAGTTTTGAAATTGTGTTGACAGCTTCACTTATTTAGGTTTGGAAATGAACAATAGAAATGATTGTACTACTGAAATCCAAAAGAGAATTACTATGGTTAATAAATGTCTTAATGGAGTAAGAAAATATATGAAATCAAATTTAATCAAAAGAAAAACAGTTGTATAAAAATCTTTTAAGATCGGTATTAACTTATGCATGGGAAACTTGGTCCATGTCTTGAACAGATCAGAACAAGATAAGTATCTACGAAAGTAAGATTTTAAGATTCATTTTTGGAGGAATTTAGGAAAATGGAACCTGGCGAAGAAGATCAAATTTAGAGCTCTATCAGTCATATAAAGATTCTGACACCTTGTTAACTTCTTCAAAATATTACGAATTAAATGGACAGGTCACGTTATCAGAATGAATAAAGACCGCACCACTAAAAAAAGTCTTCAATATATAAAATCAAATTTAATCAAAAGAAAAACAGTTGTATAAAAATCTTTTAAGATCAGTATTAACTTATGCATGTGAAACTTGGTCCATGTCTCGAACAGATCAGAACACATGATAAGTATCTACGAAAGGAAGATTTTAAGATTTATTTTTGGAGGAATTCAGGAAAATGGAACATGGCGAAGAAGATCAAACTTAGAGCTCTGTCCCTCATATAAAAAATCTGACATTGTTAACTTCATCAAAATACAACAAATTAAATGGGCAGGTCACATCAGAATGAATAAAGACCTCACACACCATTTAAAGTCTTCAATGCTCAACCAATTGGCTCACGAAGAAAGGGCAGGCCAAATCTTAGATGGATTGATGACTTAGAAAAAGATCTCTTAGTTTTGAGAACTAGGAATTAGAGAACACTAGCAGGAAGACGGCTGGCTGAAAAAGACTTCAGAAGGCTAAGGCCCACCCTGAGCTGTCGTGCCACTGAGGAAGGAAGGAAGGAATAGATGTTAGACTATTTGTTTGATTCTAGACTTGAAAAAGTTCTTTTTCGACTTAATGCAGAGAAGAAAATATTGCGTCGTTTACATCCTCTGCTGCATTAGGTATATTTTTACAGTTTCCGAACAATGTAAAGCCTTAGGAAATTTAAGTTTTGATAAGAGTTTCATCATCAGATTCTACATAAAAATTGCTATTCATTGGCTCCGATAAATCAATAGTTTCTTCAACTTCACCTGCACAGATAGGCAGTACGTTTTCTCATATGTAACATAACCATTAAAATCTTACCATATCCCCTGCGCTAAGGAGTGGGATGAGATAATAAAGGAATTTCCTGTCCAAGTCATAACTCACGTGATAGTTTACTTTCATGAGTCATCTGCACCTGTTAAGTTCTAATAATAGGCAGCGCCCTTTCCCGTCGAAATTTGATGCTTACAAGAAAGGTCTTTTTCTGTTCCAAACAAAAAGAATATACATGTCATTTGAAAAAAAAACATTTTTTTTTAATTCAAAAATTTTTTACAGTTGTTAAAATTATTCGTTAAATTGAGGTTTATTATTTGTTAAATAAAGGTTTTTGTTTTCATTTTAATCGGGGAAAGAGAAAAATTCCTAAAATCACGAAATTTGTTAAATAGGGGCTCGGTAAATCGGGGTCCAACTGTATTAAGATTTTTCAAAAAAGTTTTCAAAATTACTTGAAAAACTCGCGTTATATTCGTATATTATTATATCATCATGCATTTTGCTTACCAAGGTGCGTTTTTATTGTTGACAAATGTGTACTTTTGAAAAAGAAAGCTTCTTTAAAAAAGTAAAAGTTGGCAACAGCAAAACGCATGAACTAATTGGCTGGAAAAACGAGATTTTATGCATCTTGTGACTATGATGTTACATGAAATTATAAATTGATTGTCTGGAAACACGTGGTTGAAGTTACCCTGTGACTATGATCAGAGACGGATTAAAATTTTTGGAGGCCCCTAGCGGTAAAATATTTGAGGCGCATCAGCTCTAAAGTCGGAAGAACTAAAATACTGAAACGATTCGCTGACCTTCAATTCCCTAAATAAAATGTATTGAAAACTCAAACTCAGTGGTGCAGCAGCTCATGACGGTCAGGGCCTACTGTGCCCATCCCAGTATACTTGAGCATTGATGTGTGAGCAGATGTCCAGATCAGGTGGTCAGTTTGAAGCGAAACCCCCAGTGTTTAAGTCCCCAAGGTAGCTTGGTACTCATTTATCGACCCACTGCAGTAGGGATGAAAGGCTCAGACAACCCTGCGCAGTCCTGGAATAGAACCCGGACATGTGGTGGGGAAGGGCAATACGCTACCACTGGACCACTAGGCCTTAAATAAAATGTATTCTTTATAATAAAACTCAACAACTAAAGGAAAATCTTACCTGTATTTTAAAAAAATTAAAAAAAACTCACGAAAGAGCTTACAGTTTTGCTATACAACTTTACATCTTAATTTCTCTTTGGAAAATTCATCAATTATTTTTACCGTATCTATTTTGTCCAAAACATCTTATGTGTTCTACATATAATTTGCCCATGTGATTCAATTTGTCTTCTATTTGCCATAGTACTGCTTAAATAATTTTTTGTTCGTTTTAAGGTATCCGACTACGTTCGGAACCGTGATTTTGCAGAAGCGTATAAATGGATAATATTTATGATATTTAGTGTCACTTAGATTAGAAAATGTGTAATAACTTGTTTTAAGAATAGTATTACAATAAAAAATTATTTAAGCGCAATATTTTGACAAAAAATGAACATAGAATATGACCCATTTTTAAAATAATCTCCTTTTGTGAAAATTGCTTCTATTATAATAATATTTTGCCTGTATATAGCTCAGACCTCTGTACAGAGGCTCAACTAGAATTTTTGAAATATATAATTTAGAAGTGGGTTTATCCATGTTTTCCTACAACAGAGGGGAGAAATTTTAAGAAAAAAATGCTGATAATTATTTTAGTTGGTTGTAACTCTGAAAATAATGTGAATTTTTCAAAAATCGTAGTTGAGCCTGTGTACAGAGGTCTGAGCTATATACAGGCAAAATATTATTATAATAGAAACATTTTTCCCAAAAGGAGAACATTTTGAAAAAATGTTATTCTAAGTTAATTTTTTGTCGAAATATTGTATTTAAATAATTTTTTTTTTGTCAAAATGTCCTTAAAACAATTTTATACATGTATTCTAATCTAAGTGACACTAAATATCATGAAAATGATCATCCCTTTATGCGCTTTTTTAAAATCATGGTTCCGAACGTAGTCGGATACCTTAAAACTGAAAAATCTCTCTCACATGATGCATTAGATATCGGTATTGTTAAAAATATTTTCAAAAGTATCTCTGCACGGCTGTGAACAAAAACGAACTTATTTGACTTGAACAGTATTCGCTTGTTCGAAGTAAGATTTGTGCAAAAAAAAAAAAAAAAAAAAACATCCAAAAGTTTTATAGAGATTTCAACAATACAGATGTAAGAAAGATGGCTATAGGGCTGCTGCAAGACTCAAATCGGAGGAATTCATCAGGGTTGCAATATCGGTTCAAGTTCTTTTTGTTGTACAGTGAATTTATAACAGGAATAGATCAAGCTTGGGTCCGCCAGCCGTTTAATCCGCCACTGACTATGACATCACATGAATTCAGCGCATTGAATGAAAGTATTTCGCTCCGTAAGTAACTATCGCATTTTTGTTTCGACTTAATTAAACAGCAAGATTTTCAAAATACCAGGGGACAAGGTTCAAAAATATTTTGTAACATTTAATTAATTCTTGTACTATTTTAATCAGTAGTAATAATTTCGAAATATCAGAAAATCATTATACATGATACATTTTTCGAATTCTTCTCATAGAGAAAAATGATAGAAAGTTGCAACTTAATAATAACTACACACGAAAACAGTATGTCAGGATTAAAATTATGTAGTTGAAGACCATATGAACTTTTTGGAATAGCTTTGTATTTTTAGTTTATCTACTTGAGTTACTTATACTTCCTAAAGTTCTCCAGTTAATAGTCAAATATTAAATAATATGGTATCTAGAATCTAGATATTATTTACTATCCAAAAAAATTTATAAAATACTTTGAATGTTTGAGAAGCTTAATTTTATTAAATAATATTTACTTTCTAAGCTGATATAATGCTTTGCATTTTAAAAGGATATTGAATTTCGTGTATATTTGATAAAAGGATCTAACTCTTTGTCTTTCCTTTATAATTAAGTATCAATTTAAAATAATTAGTTTCCTTTGTAAATCACTTTGTTTTAAATTAAAACAAATTTCTTATTTAAGTAAATTTATTTTATTCTACATTTTGTAATTAGTTGGAATTAAAGGGTTTTCATAATATAAAACATTTCAATATATATTCAGTAATCATAAATTATTTTCTCTCTTCCCCTGTTTGAATTTTAAGATATTTAATAGTAATGAAAACTTTATCACTTGTTTATCATTCTATTACAATTGATGATGAAAATTAAATTCTAAATGTTGATAAAAATAATTTCGTACTAAATATGCGCCGTTTAAATCTAAGTGTTAAACATATAGCTGTACTGCATTATATATACATCAATATTCATCAAGCACATTGCTTGCACATTTAAAATACATCACAAGTCATTTTAGTTAAAATTCTTTGTATCTTTTTTAATTTTAAAAAAAAATGCAAAACACATGTTTAAAAAATTTTACGTGAATGATAGAGAAAAACAATAAATAGTAATTTTTCATGAAAAAACCAAAATAAAAACATCAACAAATGGCTCATTCTGAATGAACAAATATTTCAAATAAAAAATTTTTTTAAATTTGTAGTGGATGCCACTTGATGTTAATGCAGTTTTTTCAAGTATTAGTTCATTAATTAAATTAAAAAAAATAAATAAATTGTAACAAACAAAAATAAAAGTTCAACAGCATATATAAAAAGGAAAATCGTTCGTTGTGTCCCCGTAGCGCAATGGATGGCGTGTTGGACTTCTAATCCAAAAGTCGTAGGTTCGAATCCCACCTGGAATGGCCTAATTTCTGAGAATGTGATTTTTTTTACTACACTATTTTATTGGGATACTTAAATTTAATTAATGAATAAATAGTAACAAACAAAAGTAATAGTCCAACACTCTACACAGAAAAGAAAAGGGAAAATTGAGTGGAAAATTGTTTTCTATTTCGTCGCTTAACATTATGATTCTGTCCTAGGTATATACATATTTATATTAATTGTAACTATTTAATAAAAAGTAACAGAAATAAATTTTTTTTTTTATCTAAGTAGGAATTGACCTAATTTTTTTTTATATTACTCGTTAATCAGGCAGAAGAAAAACAAAGTACGATTGAGATCTAATTAAAAAATAGAAATTTCAAGCTAATGAATTTACGAGTAGATGTATTCGTTATTTTTTATAAACTCAAAAATCTTTTATTTTTACTGAACTAATTTGTCAACGATACTTTATGGATTTTATCGCCAAATATTTGTTAAATTGCACCAAGTTGAGGCAATAACATTGGACTGGCCTCCAAACATTTATCTGACGCGAATTCAAAGTCACGCCAAAAATGAATCGCGCACAGATAACAAATCAGTTACATTTTGTTATTTTTTTGTTTGTGGGTACAATTTCATTAGAAGCATGTTGATACTTGCATGTAGAGATTGCAATACCGGTATACCGAATACCAGTATTTTGAGCTATTTGTACAATTTTGTATTACCGGTATTTGCAAGTTTAAATACCGTTTTTTCGGTATTTACTAGAAATTTTTAAAATTGTCTCCCCTATATATTCAGGGATCACCAACATAGCAAAGTAGTATACGTTTTTGTTTTTATGTCTCCCTAACAGGTGAAATTAATTTGACTGTGAATATAAAGTTGCATCGTACAATCAAGAGAAGTGATAAAATATGTAGATCATTCAAGGAGGCGGGCAAAAACTATACTATTACAGCTCAGAGCAATAATGCACGCGTGCAGGGTATGCAGTCTGATATGATATTCATATCTGTGAAAACAAGGTTGTAGTTGTGAAGAAAGTGCGTAATATTTCGCGATATATTTTTTAAATCAGTGAGTTTATTATGCACATTGTATTTGCATATCCTACAGTACAATTGATGCATTATGTTTTTTTTTAAGATCACATTTCAAAAATTTGTAATAGTACCACAGACTGAATAATGATATATTTACAATTTTTTGTTATTTAAATAAATAAGATGTTCCTTTAGTTTTCTGTGATTCTTTATATACTCCTATAATTTATAAGTTAAACATTATTTTTTGTGATATTTACACTCTCTAACAAAACTGGCAAATAAGATACTTTTTGTTTTCTTTATTTTTCTGAAATTTTTACTACCGGTAATAAAACTGGTATCCCAGTATTAAGATCTAAAAAATACCGAATACCCCCCGGTATTGGACTTTGGTCCTGTATTGCAATCCCTACTTACATGTGATTGTCACACAATTCCTTTCTTAATTTTCATGAGCGGAAATAAGGGATCTTTTAAATTTTTAAATTCTCGACACAGCTCAGAAAATTTGCAATTATCTTTACTAACACCATATTTTTTTATGATGATGATGATGATGCTAAGAAAAGTGGTGCAACAGATACTATTATATCCCTACTTTTAAATGTAATATTTCCCCATTAATATATATTCTATCACCATTGTGTTTAGATGTGTTAATATGAGAGAATTTTCCATAAAGATACTGTTTGCTACCTCTGTATTGATGTATTAAATGAAAAATATTTGAAATTGGATACAATAAGATCGATACATTTTTAAGGGTAGAGCTTTCTGGGAATGATCACAGTAGATAAATGAAACGAGAAGCATATGAAGCAAGTAAATTATAACAGAGCTTCCATCATATTTATTGCTCATTACGAACAATTTTCTTGTGAACTGTATTACGTTGAGAACAGTAACTTATACTTTCACTAAATATTTTGAATAGAAAAAAATAGATTTATCTTCGGTTTCTAGCTCCAGTGTAGAGGGTGCCGATGCACGTCAAATCTGCTAAAGCTTAATGTCCTCCGGTTGGTGTAGTGTAGAGATGGCGAACCAATGACACGCGACAGTGTAGTATTTTGGGCACGTCACCGATCAAAGCGATTTAAATTTTAGTTCAAAATAACAAAGTCCATTAAAAACGCATAAATCGCAAAAAAAAACCCGCGGTGGATCGGCCGCGGAGTGGCGGGATAACACACTCGTTTGTTATTGTCTTGCCTTAGTCGCGTCATGGACTACGATTGCTAATGATTCAAAGTTTGTCTATGCCTAGCATAGTCAATGTCAATCGCATTTTAAAAATTATTTGTGTTATATTAATGATTTTTAACTGTTCCTTAAGATGTCTAATTCATCAAGTAACAAAAAGTGAAAGTGTAACAGAGAATTTCAAGCTTGGTGGACCGAGAAACATGGAATTATTAGTAAAGGTGACAAAGCAGTTTTTTCTTATGTTTTGGAACAGTAGTAAGTAAAATATCGTCTGTAAAATGGGATTTTGAATCAAATCGCATATCCTTTAGTCAAAAAAGCGAACCAGAGCATTAACTGCAAGTGCAATAAAAGACAAAAATAAACAATCGGCGTCTATAATTAAATATGTTTGCAAAAATTTTTATACGAGAGTGGCAAGTTACTCGACTGTAAACGTCTTTACTCGGCATATTAAAACTTTTCAAGAGGGAGAGTTTTTGAAGGAAGCCTAGTTAAAGCATACGCGACCTCCTTTTTTGATGATTTTCTTATAATAAATATAAGACAGTTCAGCGCGTCAAAGATATTCCTCTATTTAGAAACACAATAAAAGAAAGAATCTTAAAACTGGCCGGAAATGTTACACAAATCAACAAAAAAATGGCATTAACTCTGTTCCTTGTATATCACTATGTCTTGACTAAAATATTGACGCTGCTAAATCTGCACACATAGTTGTTTTTGCTCGATATAGTGTAGGAAACATCATTAAGGAAGAATTAATTCCGATAGCATCGTTAAACTTAGTGTTATTGTGATAACAACTGCAAAGCACACAGATTTTGTATGGCTGTTACATATTCGCTTGCTGAGAAGGAAATTGATTTGAAAAAATTGTTTCAGTAACAACTGCTGGTGTTCCCAATATGGTGTGCAAAAAAAACAACAACATTATTTTACAGAAGGTCATTCACACTTTATGGAAACGATTTTGTAATTCATTTCCTCGTTTGCATTTTGAGATAAACTTTGGCAACTTCAGAATAATCGTCTGCTGATGTTTTCTTTTGATTGTAATATAAAATAAAAGGTTTATTTTAAAAATGGCTCCTAAAATTGACATATGGTTCAAAGGTTACGTAAATGCGCTTTCCAAGGAGAAATATTCGTATCAACAAATTATATAAAGAGGTATAAAAATCTCTGTTATTGCATTTCAATAAAAGGTATTTATAATACATCATAGTTCAAAGGAGAAAAAAAAACATCCAGCTTAAAGTAAAAATGAAAACAGGACCTCGAAACTTCATCCTTAGACTGTTCAAACACAGGTAGCTATCAAAAAAGTGAAGTCTGATCCTAAAAGAGTATCCACCGACTCAAAGATTCATTGCATGAAAACTAAAAATATCTTCCAAAACTGTAATTAAAATCATTCATAAATATTTAAAGTTTAAAAAGCCGTTTAAACATAAAGTTCATCTTTTTTAAAAAATATATTAATAAAAGAAAAGAAAATTGCAGAAAATTATATAAAAAATACCAAGCTGCTATAAAAAATAAAAATTTGTGGTAACAACATTCTATGAAGAATGGGTATATTTAAGTGACTGTAATAAAAGAAAATCAATATTTTCTATTACTCAATTGATGGGAATGACCGTACGACATGCCTTCGTCAGTGTACAACAAAGTTCCCAAAGAGATTCATGATAGCAGCAGGTTTTTGTTACTTCGGCAAATTAAATATCACAAAAGTCTCAAATAAAGCCAAATTCATTTCTATTAGCAGAATATTTTTAGAACCAAATTTTGAAGAAGAAATTCCAACTTTATATGGAAAGGACATTGACAAAGTTGAGATTCATATGGATAAAATCTTTGGTTACACGTCTAAGCCAACTACCACTTATTTAGCAAAGAAAGAATCAGAACAAGAATAAAGCGTATCCCATTTGATGAAATACGTGTTAAATCACCATACGCTTCTCCAATGGATATTTGTACTTTCGGTTTATTAAAACGAGCCTTAGAAAACGGCTCAAGAACACTGAACGAACTTTGGAAAACGGTTCAAGAGAAATAGAGTAAACTTTTCATGCCAGAACTAAGAAGATGTTTATTTTCATGAAACATTCTAGCTAGAGCAAGGGTGGGCATTAAGTCGATCGCGATTGACCCGTGGACCGCCAAGCCTTTTTGCGGTGACCGCTTTTACTAAAAGTGAAAACGTGCACAGTAAAAAAACATATGTATGGGACAACGACACCAGCTAGACTGGAAGATTTGCTTTTCATAATCGATGCGACTCCCTTACCTGTGTGAATCTGCATTTTCAACGATGAATATTATTAAGACAACATATTGTTCCCGTTTCATGGACGACCTCTTAGAATCCAGTGTAAGATTAGCAGTTAGTGATTCTATACCGAAATATTCAATACTTGCAGACAGTTTGCAGACTATGTCTTCTACTGACTATAACTGCAAAAGCTAGATGAAAATGATTGATATTTTAATGTATTTTGAATTGTTTGATAATAAATGTATCATGTGATATTATTGAATTTGTGGTTTTTATTATTATGTTTGTATCCTGCGTGGTGTTTCAAAAGGGATTTAAAACGTATTTATTATTGTCGTTATGTGGGTAAGTACATATTCTGTTGATCTTTTGTAGCTCACCACACCTACGCCACTGAGTGGACCGCAACGCCTAGTAAAAATTGGAAGTAGACCGTGCTCTGGTAAAAGTTTGCCCACCCCTGAGCCAGATCTATTGTCAAGAATCATGGATATCAGATATATAGAAGCAAATTTTCACAAAAAAATATGGTATTTATTGATAAAAATTAGCTATCAAAATCGTTTCTACAAAGTGTGAACGACCTTCTGTATTTCACACACACAAACAGAAGTAGAACATTCCATTCTTGAATGCCACTACATTATTCACCAAGAAGCCTTATGAGCTAAGAGTGGCTTAACATCTCTTGATAATCTAATGGCGTTAGTCACAAAAATAGTCAACCTCATATCGTATCACGTTTTAAATAAGCGAAAGTTTTATTCTTTGTTGGATGATCTCAACTCGGTGTTTTGTGGCTTACTAATGTATAATAAAGTTCGCTGTTTGAGCCGCGGGAAAGTACTTCAAAGATTTGTTGACTGCTTAAAAAAAATTTCTGCAAAATGAGGGGGAAAGGGAATAATACCCACAATTGTTGAATGTTATGTTTCTTTCAAAATTGATTTTTTTACAGACATATACTAACTTTTCAATGAATTTAACGTAAAGCGTTAAGGCACAAATAAAAAAATTATCGCTATGATGATTTTCATTCGTGCTTTTGACGCTCAACTGCCTGTTTTCAAAAACGATATTATTACATGAAACTACAAGTACTTCAAAACTTGAAAAAAATATCAAAGATGAGAAACAGAGATGAGGATGTACATGAGAAACCAGACAGATAAAAAGCTATTGAAGAATTTATTTCCATAATTGATACTTCAATCAGGGAATTTTCAGCAAGACTTTCTCAGTTCAAAGAATTATCGGAAAGTTTCACGTTTATTAAAACTGTTTTCGGTTAATATTAAAGAATAGGACCCGAATTCGGAATATTTTTTCAGATATAAAAGAAATGAAAAACTAATATGATATTCTGGCTTCACTATCCTTTAGAGAGCAGCATTTTTTATCACACCTCCCATTTTGAACCGAGTTGATTCATTTTTAATGGTATCAAATGTGTTTCGCATTTTTTTATCCTATACCGTAATGCTAAATGGCCTTTGCCTTCACGTATTAAAACAAAAAAGAAAGTATTCACAGAATATTTTGAAATTTTTAAAAATACTACATTCTTAACAGAGGTTCGAGTTATAATATTGCAAATTTCCAAGGAAATTGGGTCATTTTTTCTGTCTGAAAATGTTCTTCGCGTTTAGTTAGAGCTCTTGTACTTTTACCATAAGAGAGACAGTCTTAAATACCTTGATGTGACTTCATTTGATAAAATGAACTTATCCTAATTCGGTTGGTTGAAAATCGAAGAATTCGAAATGTATTTGACTGACTTCGAGTCTAGTTCAATATGGATTCAAAAATGTATTGAAACAAGGGAAAAGTTGGAATTGATAGAAACAACGAGATTAACAAGCAATATAAGTAAAAATGCCAGTCAGATACATTTAACTGTTTGAAGTAGCTGGCTCATGCTATTTGACCCATATTTTCATCTACCTATGCCTGCGAGCCATTATTTTCAAATATGAAAAACATTAAAAACTCACTTAGAAATCGTTCGACAGATGACTCCTATTCAGCATGCATTATGCTAAAAATAACATCTTACAATCCATATACAAGTTATTTGTCATCTAATCTGCAACAACAGAGAAGTCACACTAATATTACTTAATTTGAATTATGGTTATAACTGAAACATTTACTATTATACACTGCAAAATGTATTTTTTCGTAGTAAATAAAGAGTTTTGAGTTGATAGTATTTAGTTTTATTATTCTCCCAAAAATCACAAGTCAAAATCAAGCACGTCTGTATCTCATTAAACTTTTCTTTAAAAAAAAATGGCACGTTGATTCCCCTCCCCTGGTGTAGTGTGATAGTAACGAAAGGTGGAGGGTCCCATCTCAGGTGCTTATCTCTCGTCACTTGATAGGGGTTCAAAATTACGAGATCCGTCGCCAATAACCCTCGTATTGTTGTATAGTATGAAATGTTAATATTACTCTCATTATTCACTAACTCAAAATGATTTCTACCAAGCGATGGCCTAGATATTTCTAAAACCGACACCTTCAATAGCGTGTTCTTCCAACGTCTCAATAAAACATTTAATTAATAAATCAAATAATGCATATATCTGATGCCATATATAACTTTATTAAGGTAACCGACTACGTTCGGAACCGTGATTTTAAAAAGGCGCATAAATGGATAGTTTTCATGACATTCAGTGTCACTTAGATTAGAATTCATGTATAAAATTGTTTTATAAGGACATTTTGACAAAAAAAATACTTAAATACAATATTTCGGCAAAAAATTAACTTAAAGTAACCTTTTTCAAAATGTTCTCCTTTTGTGAAAAATGCTTCTATTATAATAATATTTTGCCTGCATATAGCTCCGACCTCTGTACAAAGGCTCAACTATGATTTTTGAAAAATTCACATTATTTTCAGAGTTACAACCATTTGAAATAATTATCGGGGTTTTTTTCTTAAAATTTCTCCCCTCTGTTGTCGTAAAACATGGATAAACCCACTTCTAAGTTATATATTTCAAAAATTCTAGTTGAGCCTCTGTACAGAGGTCTGAGCTATATACAGGCAAAATGTTATTACAATAGAAGATTTTTTCACAAAAGGAGACTATTTTGAAAATGGGTCATTGTGTGTTCATTTTTTGTCAAAATATTGTACTTAAATAATTTTTTACTGTAATGCTATTCTTAAAGCAATTTTTTATACATTTTCTAATCTAATTGACACTAAATATCATAAATATTATCCATTTATACGCTTTTGCCAAATCATGGTTCCGAACGTAGTCGGATACCTTAATCTTATTAAATATTGTTCCCGAAATAGATTTTTTTCAAGAAAATATTGGTCTTAAAGTAGTTTATACTAACGATTATTATTTTTCAGTGTTTATCATTCATTTAATGATTTATTTACTTTTTCCTTTCACCAATTCACAAAAAATTAACACACGAAGGCAAAATTTATCTCAAATATTTATTTTCAATAAATTTGATTTATATATTTAAGGATAACTTCTTCTTACAGTAACCATTATGACTATGTTTGAGTATGACTATTACAAAAATGAAATATGCTTCTTGTGAGAGGAAAAGTTTGAAATGCAAAAATTCATATCAAAATACAATAATTATTCGCAAAAGCATAAAGTAAGAATACTTATTCTTATTTTCGAAATTTCTCATTAAAAAAAATTACTTAGTCGTATGAGACCTATTAATCTTGAGAAAACTTACAATCATATGTTTCTCTCTATACAAAAAATGTTTTTCGTGATACTGTAATTAATTTATTTTTACAAACAACATGATCGCCAAGTCACCATACTGCAGTGGGAAATTTTACCACTAAATAAGAAAGGTAAAATTGTATGTATACCAAGGATTTTCCACTGGACATTCGAGGAGACTTGGATGTGCCATTCGTAAGGAAACGTAAGCAATTCCCTGCTAGATTGGCGTTTGCCATGACTATTAATAAGGTTTTGTAAAAGTTAAAGGATTATTAAAAAGGTAGAGTTTTGAAAAAGTCACTTTGTGTGTAACCTAGAAAGGAACAATATTTAATCATGGACAATTAAACGTGGCTCTGTCAAGGTACGGAAGCAAAGATGGAAAAAACATTTGGGCAATTTAGCTGAAAAGGTGATTAGAAACATTATTTTTTAAGAGTTACTAAATTGTACAAATTTTACAATTTGAGCAATGGGTATGAACAGTTACTTTAGTCACTACTTTAAAAATGCGTTTCACATAAAATGTGTGTGTGTGTTTTTGTTTTTTAAATGCTCAAACGAAGAGAGAGATTGCTCAAAAAGTTTTGAAAATAATTAACTGAAATTTTTTGTATATGTTTTGTATGATAGTAGAAGTGTTTTAACCTTCTTAAGATTTATCAATCACAGTTTTATTACAAAACTTACGATCCCTTATGTGAATATAATCACTGATTTTTTAAGCACTCTCATATAATAGCTACGATAAAGAGTGTTCTAGTTTTTATTAAAAATTAAAATGTCTCTTATCCCGAAGGTCATTTCAAAAATGAATATCGAAGCAACAAATCAAAATTGAAAATATGTTCATAAACTTTTTGTACAGAATGGACCCCGTATATGTAATTTTTTGTAAATTTTTACCAATTTTTTCCCATTTTAGTAAAAATAATTTATTTTTCTCTTCTTAATTTTAGCATATTTTTCTTAAAATGTACTAAATAAATCTAAAAACCACAAAAAAATCCCCATATCTCAATTTTTTTTAAAAAAAAAATGTCGTCGCATGTAGGCAGATACCTTAAATTAGATTTAAATGGGAAAACTTTAGTTATAGATATAATCTCAGACCTACGAGCGTAATATATTATGTTTTTGTTTTTAAAATCATAATAGAGGGACTAAAATTATTTCGGTTTGTTTTTACTGTAACGCAAATAATCTTTTAAAATACTGTCAATAAAATTCTCATATTTCATTACAATTCAAAATTTTATAGAAAAGGCCAATGCGATACTAAAATTGCGAAGTATTTGATTAGGATGAATGCGTGTTTCACTTCTCTTTTCTAAATATTTGACTTGTTCATATTCTCTTTCTTCCTTAGAAGCTCTACAAAATGCCACCCAGCTGATATAGTGGATATGATCCTCGGAATGTAACCCAGTGGACCCGGGTTCGGATCCCAAATAAGGCATGGATGTATCTTCGGGAAAAGAAATTGAACTTTCGCCCGAAATGGAAAATAGAGCACCCCTTCTGTTCTATGCTGGGATCATCGTTTATAATAAAAAGTCTATATTCTCTTCTGTGTTTGTATTGCATGTTTCTGTTCTTCCATCTCTCGTCTTTCATATGTATCCCAGACTAAAACACACAACAACAACTCTACAAAATATTTCATCTTGCAATAATATCCTTTCGAAATTCAAAATAATCTTAAAATTCTTAAGGATTCAAATATCCTAGTATATTTTAACTTTTGTTCGTGATCATACTTATATATTTGGAAACGAAAGGGCTGATTTCTTGGCAAAATCTGTAAAACCAAGCGAGAGATTGATATTTCAGTTAATATTCCGAAATTGTTCTACAAGAATAAAACTGAAAAAAAACGTTGTCTGTCTTTAGAATACACAATATACGAATTCAGCTCACTGGTTTCTGTCAAAGAAATTTTTTCCAACCATTTCACAAAGGCTATC